>NQII01006569.1:89094-122226 GCA_002778355.1 Clitarchus hookeri
GGCGAGCGCCCCACCGCCGGTCCCATTCATATTAGATTTTCCAGTCACGACAAGGAGCGAAAAAAAAATAAGACACCGGGGTAGGGGCACGCTCCTATGACGCAAGTACCTTTGACATTTTTTTACCTTTATTTTTCCAACCCTGTCATAAATTATTTTGTTTGTAGTGCACTTCCCAAGTAACTTCGCAGAACCGAGACGCCGTCAGAGTCTTTTTTAAATGCCTCGCCATGGCAACCACAACTCAAAGCTTAAACGAAGCAAGTGACTCTCAAGTATTTAATTCATTCATTAAAGTTCGTTAGAATTTTTTTTTTTTTACAAAACATTGTCTTAAACGTTTTTTTATACCAATTTTTTTTTTTAGTGTAAACTAGTCATAATCGTGTCTCTGCCCGACCATTTTTTTTTTTTTGCTATTAGGTAACATAGTAAAAGTTGTGAGCACAAGTATGTTCGTGTTAGTACTGAGCGTTGCGCGTAGTATTGTACGAAAAGAACAGAATAACTCAAGTGTTTTACCAACTGTACGAACTGGTGTAGGTTGTTCGCGATAAACCGAGCACTTTCGAAAGCCCTCTTCAAGAGTTTTTTTTGCATACACATTGTGTATTCTTCCACCATACGTTAAATGAACATTGCCGTGTGCGTGATAACTTTATTTACAGGTCGGTCAAGCGAAACTGTGCAATTATCAGGAAAGTAAATATTTTTTTAGAAATTTACTAATTCTCACATTAATAAGCTTTAAAAAAAAACAGAAAGCAAAATAAATAATTTCGGTATTCACGAAAGTTTACCTAGAAATTTTATGCACGTTAAGATATGGAACTACTTTCTCCCCACCGTCACCAACTTCACTGGCGCATGCCGGTTAATTAACCCGTTAAAATACACGCGGGTAGGAGCAGTGACATTCTTACAAGGTTGATTTCAAATGTGCTCACTTTACCGCGAACGGCCTTCGGTGTCATTCACGCGGCCAAGTGTTGGCGAGTAGGATCTTGCGATGTGTCTTTCCCAGCGCTGGTGCTTGACCTGTGCTGTACCTGGTTGTTTCCTGGTTTATGTATCTCTATAACGTAGCTGTACGGCTGACGCTACAGCACGTGTGTAATAAGTGCCACGTCGCTCGCCGGTGATTGGTCGTACACGCGCAGTGTCTACCGGTTCCACTCTGGTTATTGGCTCCTTTCGCGTGCAATCACTGTATCATACAATTGTATTATAGATTTGATCATTACCAATAATTGATCCTGGTCTCCCTAATTATATTTTAATCAATATACTTATTGATATTCCAATTATTCCTGATCATATCCCTAATAAGTAATATAAAGTTCCGATATCTTTATGGTTGGTTGAGAACAGTCATTTTTTCATTAGCAAGATGGCTGAGTTTAAAGGCGATAAGTTGTAAATTTATTCACCGATATTATATCTTTTTACTTTGGTTTTATATTAATATAATGATTTTAAATTGCAAACTTAAAAGTGTACTTTATACTAAGGCTTAAAGATACTGCAAACACCTATCATCCGTCATTGCCCACTCCAGCTGTAGCCATGGGACGCAGTGCAATTTTAAACTATTTTAATTATTGTTCTTAACATCACAGTTTACTCAGGGATGTAAATTGGGGGAGGCATTTCATGCTAGGCTAATTTCACAAACACGAACGAAGTACGTACATCCGACTGCACACAGAAGTTAGAACCCAAAATCTCATGGACCATAGATAGCGAAATTGTGACCTCGGCAGTCGAAATCATCATTTATTCCTCGTAATACTATTACAAAACCATTATTCGCGCGCATATATACAGGATGCGCTGATTTGTTAGTATTCTTCGGTATTTGCGCATATTAAATGCCTGATAGTTAGAGCCAGTGACTTTTCGCGTAAAAATCGGAGCACACAGTTAGACTTCAATACTATATACACACCTCAGCTGTTGTTAAACCTCCATTGGCTGCTGGTGCAGTGTCCGTCTTTGACCAAGCCACTCAGGACTAAGTAACTCCGACACCGAACCTTCGTTATTCGTGCGCAAACGGTTAACACGGGCCAGAACATTTTTTAGCCAATCAACCTACAGTGCTTTGGACTGTATCTTGTCTCGAAATCTTTTCGCGAAATATCACTGCCCCTACTGATAGTCAGTCACTGAACCACCTTCCTCCCTTATCTCTCAGTCACCATGTGAAAATATGAAAATATAGCAATCGTATGGAGAATGTATAAGGCTAAACGTCTGTATGTGTTAGAGAGCGCACGCGTGCATTTAAATGCATGCTTTACTGTACACATCAATTCTTTGTTTCATGCGCTGCATCAGAAAAATAAATTACTGTCTGAGAAGCATTTAAGGTGGGTGACGCAGAGAAAAGAGTTACACTAACTGCACTATATTAGCATCAGCCAGTTATAAAATTCTACTGGCCAATAGCATCATCCACGCATAGGGACATCCGATCTTCGCGAAAAAAATTTCACGACCAGTTGTATTTCATAAACATCTTTAGCTTAGATTCACCTTCGTGATTGGATGACTTACGTGTTACGCGTCTTAGGTATCTGCACGTGAATATCAGACGCGCACGTTGAAATCGCCTGATTTTGATTGGCCAGTCGAGTGGAAAAATGTCTTCTCACAAACACACGCAACCAATAAGAAAACTAAAACTGCTGGTACGTCCGTAGGGTATTGAAATCTAGCATTTGAGGAAATATTTAAAAAAATTCGGTGTCCTTATCCATACAATCTACTGAAAGTTTTTATGCTGGTTTCTTACCTCACACAACACCGGTTATCATGTTTCGGCTGCATGCTGAGTTGAATATATTGGGTTTTTAATTTTAAGAGGCTAATTAGATTATATACTGATGATCCAGCGGGTCATGCCAGTGATCAAGTTTTAATTCTCTGAAACGCAGTGGAATCCGTCATGTTGAAATTACGACATCCGCCTGTGAGAAGGCAACTCCACAAGAATACGTGCAGTGCAAAATGCCTAAGTTCAGGCGTATTGCTCATTACTTAGAAAAACGTGTTTACATACAGGCATTGAAGAAGAGACTAGACCAAATCACACATTCATTTTTAATTTTTTCCACTTTTGACGTATTATATGATTTGGTATTTTGAACTGTTTGAAAAAAATATATATACTAAACTAGAGGGAGAAACGTTATTTTGTAAGATTCGTAAGAAATATAACTGTTATCGATTGCTACACGCCTGCAAAATTATCGTTGTTGTCTTAAAACTTGCTAGACTCTACAGTATTTATATTTTGGTTTGGGTGATTTATTCACTGGCTACCAACTCTTTGATGACATTTCCCTCTCACTAGACACCACTGTGATATGTGTTTATTATTGGCCCTGAGTGATCCAGGGAAATTCATGCAATGGACCAGCAGCAAAATTAATGTGAAAGCAGGTGGGGTTATATTATATCTTTTCTGCAAATAATAAAGCGATTTTGCTCATTTGTATTGATTCCAAATTATTCAATCGTTTGTGTTGTAATAAATTTTGAACAGTTTTAACCGAGAACCAAATTTTTCAGATTACTAATATAGTAAATAAGAAATATCTTAATTGGTTTAAATGCTTGAAAAAAAATTGTTTTTTTATTTAAGTAAAACACGCTTCCCACAAAAGATGTGAATAACGCATATTTAAAATGGAATAACTCCAAATAGTGCAAAACTTGAGGATTGGCGTGGATAATATAGTCCATTCACTGTTACGTCCAAATATTCTGAAGCTCTGCTTGATTTATACTTCCAGGGTATCACTCCGCCTCATGCAGACAAAACTTAACCGAGACAAGAAAATCTCAACAAGAGGACGACGTACTAAATTCGTGCGGACTCAGTTTAATAATATTTTACATAATAAGTATTTCTTAATAAGTATTACCAACCCACCTGTTTGCTCACTAATTTTTTTTACATTAATTACAAGTTAAAATATTATAATTTATAGATACAATAAAATTAAAAGTTCTGTTGAACCAAACATGAGGTACTTTTATGTTAACAGAAGTACGAAATGCTTTTAATACATGACATACTTAGGAAACAATCAAACAAAGTTATCCATGGGATGATTTTTAAAGGTTAGATTATAAAAGTGTCGGGAGAGCGCGAATAGACTATCAGAACAGAGCGAATGAGATACGGGCCAGGAACATATTACTTAAGGGGACAAGTACCAGAAAGCCACGTGGAAGCAGTTTCGACACAATCTACGTGTGAAAATTCCCTTTTAAGAATTCTATTACTATACATCGAACAGAGAATTTTGTTTTAAGCCACAACCGTTAATTAAAACACTAAAATATGTAAACTAAAATATCACAAGGTGATAAAACAAGACTGAAATATATATCTATAAATTATAAAAGTCCAGAGTTTAATTTTATCTATGCATTATAATATTGTCATCAATTAATCAAGAATTAGTAAATTTTGAGTTGGTACTGGCTAGTAAGATATATTTATCATGAAAAATATTATTAAAGTGAGTGTGCACAAATGTGGTGCGTTGTCACTTCGGCGTAGTTTTCTATACTTGGCTATGCTTTATTTCCATGAGTTGGAGGGATAGCCTGGAAGTATAGAATATAAGCTGGGCTTCAGAATATATGGACGTAACCATGATTGGACTATACATTAGAATTTTTAACACTGACTTGTATTTTTATAAGAATGAAATACATTGACTGACTTTCATATATTCCAGCTGCATTGAAACTGGGTCAGAATAAGCGTACAGACATCTGAAAGAACTTCCTTGCGTAAACCGATATCTAACCTTAAATCTTATCCACGTTGTTTTCGATAGTGCTGCTGGAAGAAAAGCAGCCCATCGCAGAGCACACTGAGATTAAATGGAGTGGCGGTTCCTTTGATGTCGGGCGTGATCATTCTCTGAATGGCTGCGCGAGGCTCTGGAAGTGGGACTTGTATCTCATTGGCTGCTGCGTGATGGCTGGACTTCATGCTGGCCAGTGAGTTAACAGGCGCTGACAGACATGTTTTTTGTAATCTATTACAGCTCGATCTAAGAGCTCACCCTCCTGTGCCTGATCCGACACGGTATAACAGGAGACACCATTCAGAGCTGTATATTAAGAGTGCACCTCAGGATCCAGGACTTCCAGGCATTTTATTGTCACTTCAGACATATTCACGTCAGGTATCATAGCGTGGAGGTGGACTCTGCAAGACCACTATGCCAGAACATGTCTGAGTCGGAGTTAGATCATAAAACTCCTAATAGGAAGCAGTTGAATGCTACCAATAGAAAGATATTACGCCCTTTCCAATCTCAGTGGGTGGATGTTCTCCACCCGAAGGTGGTTCCACCGCACTGACAGACTGACAGACAAACGGAATTCCTACATGCTCCTGGTAAATTACGCCATTTTGCTGGGGCGTGCGAGCTGGAGTTCGCGGAATACGCTGCTATCTAACCCCACGTGTTCATATTTACTCTGTGGTTAGAGCCCGGGAGTTGCTCCTGCGCAACTTGCGCGAGCACTCTACCTTCATTTTTTCCCTGTTACGGAACACACCCCGGTGCGGTCACGTCCGGCCGGGCGGCGACGGTTGGTCAGACTGCGAGGCGCTGTCCCGCCAGACTGCGAGGCGGGAAGGACGAGCGTGACCTCAGCACTCACTTGAATTCCCGCCCGCTAACAGGAATTTCCTTCCTTCTCCCCCTCCCCCGACTTCCTTCCGTGTCACGCCAGGCATTATCTTCCTTCTTCAGTGTCCTGCAGGCGCCAGATGACAGGACGAGGCATGGGGATTCCGCTTACATCAGTGCGCCGCTGAAACTGAATCACGGCACCGAAAATACGTTTTTTCCCAGAGATGCAGCCAGTGGAGGGGGATTAACATAGGGGGGGGGGGCTGAAACACCATCCAAGGTTGTCGTCAATTAGTACTAAAGTTATAAATAGAGATCCCGGAAATTTCGCGAATTTATTTCAGAACGAGCTAAACTTCAAACACATGTACATTTGGCTTTCTTTTCCAATGGTGTTGCTGTTTGTAAGCCACGCCCTGGACTAATATATGCCAATAACTAACCTGCGAGAAAAAAAGTACCGAATCCCGTGCTATCTGGTCTGGGGTAAAACAGGAGCATCAACCAATGAACAACAAAGTGAGGCTCGAGTGCACAAAGGATTGTGGAGTCTAGCTAGTTGCTAAATGAATCCGCGAAATTTCAGGTTTCCCTAGTCATAAGTCTTTAATTGTGATAAAAGTATTTAATAGCCAGAGACTATGATGCATTTCACTATGTTGGAAGTAATTTTTCTCCTGGCTTTTACCCTTATTACCACGTGTGGAAGGGGCCGCGGTGGCTGAGAGGTTAGACTGCTCGCTTCCCACCAAGGCGAAAACCGGGTTCAATCCCCGGCCAGGTCACTCCCCGGATTTTCGCAAGTGGGTATAATGCCGGACGATGCCACTGGTCGACGGGTTTTCTCGGGGATCTGCCGTTTCCCCCCGTCCTTGCATTCCTGTGCTGCTCCGTTTTCACTTCGTTTCACCCTCGTCGGCTCTCAAGACTTCGTTTTTAAGAGCCGCCCAAATCTCTCAACTCAACTCAACACGTGCATACGTGGCCACCGCTGGTGCCTCGTGACCTCTTGCGGTTCCCTTCAGTAAACGTAAACCCTCCCTTGAGAAATATCTTGCTACGCTACTGGGTTTTACCCTTTCATTTCCAGTGCACGCAAACGTGCGTATCACCAACATTATGGCGTCTCCATAAATCGGCACAAAATCACCCTCCTTTCTTGTCACCAGCACCATTTCTTGGAGTGTGATGACCAGGTGCGCCTGATTTTTAGCCAGAATGGTTCCACGTAAGCCAGCCTTTAAAATCGTACGTGCCCACATTCACCCTTGCTTTGGTTACAGGCACCGGGACTTCATGAGAATATATTGCCACAGAGTATTTGAGAATACAGAAGTGAAGTGCTGGTGTGTACTGCGAACTCCGTCCACACATGCCAGCGAAATGGCCTCACCGGCCAGAAACGTGGCGTAACGTCGTTCACCAATCAGCTCCTTGAGATTAAATTTCTAAACGGCCGCCCGATCAATAGGGAATATTTTTAACGCACAATAGCCAATCAGATCCAAGAGGCCCGTTCCCACAGCTTTGCGCGGCCAATGAGCGATCGAGTTCCCTTACATCAAAGGAACCGCCACGCCGTTTCGCTTTTGTATACTCGACTATTCTATGACTCGGACATTGTCCTCGAAATTTTGACCACAAAACAGGTAAGTATACAGAAGCGAAGTTACGTGTCAGTTATTTGTATGTAGCCAATGTCTAATGCTCACTGGTCGCGCAAAGCTGTGGAGACGGACCTTGACCTTGATTGGGTATTGAGAGTTATGGAACATTCCTTATTTGTCTGACTGCTGCTTGGCAAGTTAGTCTCCAGGAGCTGATTGGTGGACGAAGTTCCGCCATATTGCTGGCCGGTGAGGCCATTTTACTGGCGTATGTGGATGGAGCTCGCAGTGAGTATACGCCATTATTTCACCTTTGCATTCTGAAGTACTCTGTGGTGTTACGCTCAGAATCGAAAGGTAAGGAAAAAAATGTATTGACGAGGTTTTAGAAGTAAGCCAACAATGTACATGTCATGAATGAGTTGAGTTATTTGAGTGGCTCTTAACAACTAGGTCTTCAGAGCCGATTGGGGGTGGAATGAACTGAGAATGGAGCAGCGCCAGAATGCAAGGACAGAGGAAATGGGAGATCCCGAGCAAAAACCCGCCGACCAGTGGTATCGTCTGGCATGATTCCCACTTGCGAAAATCCGAGAGTGACCCGGCCGGGGGATTGAAGCCAGTTCGCCTAGGCGGGAGGCGAACAGTCTAACCGCTCGGCCACCACGGCCCCCATGTCATGAATGGACAAAGTATAGGTAAGCCCCGCTCCAGCGCAGGCCGCGAGTCCCCAAGCTGCGAATGGAGAGAGGGTGTTGGCGCCGCTATCGACCACTTCTCCATCTCCAGTTCCAGGAAGCGGGCTCGATGCCACCCGGCCTTCCGAGAACTCACTGCGACGAGCTCTGCCCACGCGTTCAGGCTCCAGTTAATCTCGGACGACAATCCCATGCATGCTATTCTTTCTGTACCGCAGCGCGTGGCCGTCCCCGTTACCAGGAACTATCACTTCCGGAGATGTAGCGAAGAGCGGCTTAGCGCCGCACAATCTCTGGCTGCTGGATAGTAAAGGTGAAGAACTGTTTTGTTGCCAACTGTCGGGCTGCTATCAGCGTGGAATTACAGTAGAAGGAGAAAGGCTTGCAATGGATCTCTACACGGACTGACCAACATCCACAAATTATGAAAAAAGTACTACAACCACACTAAAAAATTGTCGGAAAAGTACGTTTATGTAGCACATCTAGCGAAAATAAAATTTCACGTTTTGAAAAAGCGTGTAGGCTTTACCCCTCTGTCCAGTGTATTTTCGAGCCTCAGCTTTCTCTTCATTGGCTGATCCCCCCCCCCNCACCAGATTCGGTGCTTGTTTTCTTGCAGGTCTGTTATTGGCTCAGAGTTAAAGTGGGCGTTTCTAGTAAACAGTTATCAAATGCTGGTCGGAGGGTTTCTCGCGGATCTCCCGTTTCCCCCGCCCTTGCATTCAAGCGCTGTCCCATTCTCACCTCATTTTACCCTCATTTTCTCGCGGATCTCCCGTTTACCCCGCCCTTGCATTCCAGCGCTGTCCCATTCTCACCTCATTCCACCCTCATCGACTCCCCAAGTCCTCGTTGTTAAGAGCCGCCCAAATGTCTCAACTCATCTACTCTACCTCAACTTCAGGCTGCAAGTAGAATTAGCATCTAGTGGGTGGGTCCGCCCGAAATGCTATACATTATGACTCGGGTCACCTGTCCTTCGCGAAAAGATTCCTCGACTAGTTGCTTTGCAAAACACTTTAGTTCAGAACCTATTTCGTGGTTCGATAATTTCAACTCCCACGCGTCTTATGTATCTGCCAGCCATGCACGGACTTTCTGTGTCGAGGTAATTTTAAACTAATTGTGCCCATTCGTGTAACAGACGTTTTCTCGTGCTGAAACGCCAAAACCCAGAGGAAATTTGCAAGTGTGCCAGTACCAAGTTGAAGTATAACCTGCACATAAATCTTTTCGCGAAACACAGGTGGCCCGAATTATAACTAAGGGCAGACGAATTTCGCGAGTTTATCTGACACCAAACTAGACTCAAGTTTATATTTCAGGTACTTGTTTAACTGGATACAAGGTTATTGGACACGGCCTGGATGAATCTGAGCCAATAATACGCCAGAGTGAGTGAAGAGATTTGGGCTGCTCTTAACAGCGAGGTCTTGAGAGCCGATGGACCTAATGGCTATAGACGTGCGAAATTCGCGTTATTGCTTAGCGGCAGACTAAACTCCAATTTTTTATATGTTATTTTGACTGTTGCCATTGGCGGAATACTAGTGTGGCTCGTCCCAAGGTCACATTTAGCCAATAGTAAATGCTCGAAGGTTGCGCAACTAATCTCCAGCTAAGCGGCTACACAGGTAAATGACGCTGTAGAGTTGTCAGTAGCCAATTGAATCACAACTTATACTCAAGAGGGCACAGGTCAATAAAGTATATCGTGTCACTAAGTAAGAACGCTAATTTTGCACGTCTCTAGTTATGACGTATAATCTGGCCAAGTGCGTAAACTCACTGAGGCAGAAGTCAAATAACGAATGACTGTCGCTCGAGTATGTCTAGTGATGTAGAGTGTAGCGTGCGAGTTACTGAATTTGTGAAATTTCCCTGTCTTCGAGTATTAAAAAAGGGGAGAAACAAATGCTCACTTCAGGGAAACGTAATATATACAAACGTTTCTCTACAAAACAAAGTCCTCTGACATGTACTCTCGCCACTTACCGAAATGAAATAACCGTAGAGGTGTAAGTTGTTTTCATAGAATACAATTTGCATATATATATATATATATATATATATATATATATATATAATTAGTCTAAATTTCCTGCTCCAACATGTAACAAGACCCATGCTTACAGATAATGGAAAATAGCAAAACATTTTTGAGGCAACACATCTTCTGTAACACTCTAACTAGTTGATTCTTTCATGATTGGATGAACAAGGTTTTGATTAGACTATGTTGTTTGCATACTAATCACGAACGTTCTGCATTATGGTATCAGAATCCGCATTGGCCCAGTGAAATGGGGCAGTATCTTCATACACGCATGACAGCCCAAAAAGGAAAGAAATACGTGGAACAGGTGTACAGTACGTTGAATCCTAGCAAACAGCCAACTATCCCCGCTATGAACCATCACCTCCACGCATGCGCTGTATGCATTATTCTGAGGTCGCATAGTACCGGTAGAACTCTAGTCATATGGACCATTAGTGGAGCAACCTGTTATTGGCGAAGAGATTTACACGCAGACTATACTTCAACTTGGTATGTGCATACTTGCAAATTTCCTTTGGTCATTGGCCGCGTGTCTGCGTGAGAAGACATCTTATACTCGACTGGGCCAATCAGAATTAAGTTACCCTGACACTGAACGTTAGGGTCAGCGACTTTCCGCGTAAAAATCGGAGCACACAGTAGACTTCAATACTATATACACACCTCAGCTGTTGTTACACCTCCATTGGCTGCTGGTGCCGTGTCCGTTTTGACCGAGCCACTCAGGACTAAGTAACTCCGACACTGAACCTCCGTGATTCGTGCGCACACGGTTAACACGGGCCAGAACATTTTTTAGCCAATCAAAGAAGCTGGACGACCCTACAGTGCTTTGGAGTGTATCTTGTCTCGAAATATTTTCGCGAAATATCACTGCCCCTACTGAACGTCAGTGAATGAGGCAAGACAAGCTAAAGTTGACATCCTCCAACCAAAAAACTGTTTCTGAACTAGTGTGTTTCTCCATTGGCTTCTACATAGATGTAGAGTCACGTATTTTCTGATTCGACAGCACGTAATTGGACTACACAATTGTGAAGTGTTCATTTATTGGTGCACTTACCCAGGGGGAGGGGGTGTCAAATAAAGTGTTTTCCAACAACAAACTTATTGCGAAACACATGTTTTTGAAGTTTAAAATGTCCCCAAATAACAACGCGAATTTTGCAGGCATCAAGCTGTTAGCTTTAAAATGCGTTTCCACTGATTCAAAAATAGACATTATATTAAATTGACCAATAAATTTTTGTCAGAATTTAATTTTTCATATTATTACTATTTTGAGAATTACAAAGGAATCTTAATTAAATATCATATTATTCAAAGAGTGAGTAGATATTCTTACAATTAAAAAAAAACATAATATCCAAAACATAAAATTATTAAAATCAAAATTACGTAAATATTAAAAAATATTCTTTATTTGTTTATTTAAACCGTCGTAATTTTGCTTTCATAAAACATTTGTTTGCTATATCCAAAAGCAAGTCATAAAAATGAAAATCATTTGACTTTTTGTATTTGTTATCGTAGGTATATACGTAGATGACATAATGCAGGAAACTGAATTTATCTTTCGCCAATATAAATTAGACACAAAGGGCGCGTAGATGCACGGGTTCGCCTCCAACAAACCGGGTGGAAAATACAATAGACCTAATCGTGTAATGGACTTTATTCCCTTGTGTGTTTTTTTATCGCAACCCATTTTTGTACTACTCTGACTAACTTTTCACGCCTACGCCATATCCATGTAAAATGTAACATGGGCAAGTGTGAACAGAATTTTACAGGACGCCTAAAACAAACATAACGCTAAAGAAAACATGCGGGAAGGGCTTGAGAAAACATTTACAGCGCGTGAATGGAAGTGCCCTGGGCACCCTAACAAGATTATTGGTTGATTATGAAACGGACATTACACAGAACCATTGCCTAGAGGAGAACATTGAGCATCAAGCTATCTTGATGTCTGGGATAAATCACTGCACAAATTGTGCACCTTCATAATTCCTGGAGGTAAAAGTGGAGAGAAAAATCTTTTTATTTAACGATATAAATAAAAAATTAGTATTATGAAGTAACGTATACTAACAATTTTACTATTTAAATTTTCGACATATTTTTTTAAATAAAGTTTTCCTTCCTGTTTTTTTTCAATCAGAAAATAAACTTGACTAGTGCATTAAATAACAAAATTTTCTGTTTGAAAAAAAGAACACAAAAGGTAAAATTTATTTTAAAAATATGTTGAAAATGTAGAGAGTAAAATTATATATATGTATTACCTCATAATAATTATTTGTTATTCATACCGCCAAATAAAACATTTTACTCTTCACTTTTTCCTTTAGAAATAGAGGTTCTGACTACATTATTATGAAGGTGCAAAAGGTTTGCAGTGATTTATGCCAGATTAATAACTTGATGCTTAATTTTCTCCTCTAGTAAGTGAATCTGTAAAAATTTAAGTATCACAATTAACTAAAAATCTTGCCAGGCTGCCCAGCGCATTTCCCATTCACACTCTCTAAATGTTATATTAACTGAGAAAAAAGGACTTGCAATATTTTCGACTAAAGTTCCAGAGCTTCAGTTTCAGCTGCAACTCACAGACGCGTGGGGATAATTACTCGAGCGAAAAAGAAACCAGCAAATAATGAGCTTTCATCAATAATTTGTACTAACCTCAAAATATTTCTGTAAAAATAGTAAACGCTCACCAATATTATAAATGGCGCTGTATTGTAAAGGGCTGATTAACTTCCCCCCAGTCTTGAGCCAAAAGGCTTATCAGGGGGATGGCTTACAAGCTAGCTTATAACCTGACTTAAATTAACGTCCATGCCTTACTTGGGATGCGAAACCAGAACCTCCCGTACCCCAGACCGGCGGTGCAACAACCGACTGCGCCACGGGAGGTCGGCTAATATTACAAATATAACTTGTTTAATTATCGTAGCCGCGGTGTCGTAGTGGGTAGAGTTCTTGCCTCTCACTACAGCGAACCAGGATCAGTTCCCGGCGGGGTCGGTCCAGGATTTTCGCACGAGGGTTTATATATATATATATATATGTGTGTGTGTGTGTGTGTGTATATATATATATATATATATATATATATATATATACATATATATATGGAATCGTGCCGGACGATTCCACAGGTCGGCGAGTTTTCTCCGGGAGCTTCAGCTTCATCCGCCCTTACATTCCGGCACTGCTCTGTACTCACTTCACCCTCATTGGCTCTCAAGACCTCGATGTTAAGAGCCGGCCAAACCTCCCCCTCCACATTTTAACCATCACAGGGGTAGTATAAGTTTTTAGGCGAAGAATTTTATTTAGGGTTAGATGTTGTATGATTCTACATTGTAAGTGTTGGAATGAATAAGGGCTTATCAGTAGGGCCAGTGACTTTTCGCGCAAAAATCGGAGCACACAGTAGATTTCAATACTATATACACACCTCAGCTGTTGTTAAACCTCCATTGGCTGCTGGTGCCGTGTCCGTCTTTGACCAAGCCACTCAGGACTAAGTTACTCCGACACAGAACCTTCGTGATTCGTGCGCAATTGATTAACACGGGCCGGAACATTTTTTAGCCAATCAAAGAACTTGGACGACCGTACAGTGCTTTGGACTGTATCTTGTCTCGAAATCACTAAAAAAACAAGTTTTTTTTAATAGGAAAGGGACTTTTGCCTCCAAACTCACATGCATTTGAACAGCGACATTATTTCATAAATATAATTCCTAGAACTCTGCATGCAAATAAAATTACATAGATCAAACATAATTTATACAAACAAAAGGTCTGGAGATTACTTTGAGATGGCAGGAAACCCCTATTAGTAGTGACAATGTAAAATCGTGAAACATTTTTGGGCCAACATATTTTCGATAACACTATAGTTAATTTGTACTTCAATGATTAGATTAGCAAGTATTTGACTCGGCTGAGTTTTTTTGAGACCAATTATACTGCTTTATAATTTATACATGCTTGACGCCCAATAACGGAAGAAAAATATTTGGCATACCTAGAGACCTAAAAAATTCGCGTTTTCATTTCTGGATAAGCTAGAATTTGAAACCTCGTACGTTTGTATTGCTAATGCTATTGGTCCACCCGTTAGTTTACACCTCCTGGACAACTCTGAGCCAATAATAAATGCACAGTAAAATGCAGATCGAACCACCGTATTCCGCTAATACAACAAGCAACCAATGAACAGTGATATTTGAATGATTTTACATACGACAATGGAGTATAGCCTACAGGTCGTTGAACACGCGAATTTTTCAGGTCTCTAGACATAACTAGCCTACGGTAGGTTGAACTCAAGGATAAAGTCCACTTTTCCCGCAATCAACCATCGATAGACGATCAGAAATTTCGCGTACGTATTTGGCAACGAGCTCTGCACTACAATACTTTGCGTAATCAAGAATTAGTAAGTTATTTATTGACAGTTGGTGTAGATTAATCTCTGATCAGGTAACACGGGGTTCAATGCTTGTTTTTTTACAAGTCCGTTAGTGTTAGGAACAGGAATATTTTGCGGATTGATCTGAGGGTAGGTTGTATTACCTAATCTTGTATATTTCAGTCGCTTGTGCAATTGGATAACAGCTTATTAGATTACGGTTATAAGATATACGGTTGCAAATAATTAAAGACCTAATCGCGTGCAACCTGGTCAATAGAGAAAATAATAACTCGCCGGAGCAGCAGTCAATGATCGAATGTCTGAACACCGAGTATGTGTAGCCTAGCCTACAGGTTATTGAATTATTGCGAATAAACAATTTTGCTTTATAAAGCGGCACCAAGCTAGACTCCACAGTCCTGTACACACTCGAGCAGAGGTCACTTGTTCAATGGCTGCCGCCTCAGGCACATCTCAGTCTCTTGTTACACTCGGCCACACGGAGTGAAACCGCTTTTGTCAGTCTGGTGTAATTTTCTAGTCTTAGTCAACTCTTCCATGTTCATCGTAGAGAACTGCCTACGTGTTGCACATGAAGGTTATGTTTGGCCGGTGCTGTACTCTGCGAGGCTCAGTGTCCAATGATCTTCCCTGTGGGTAACTGATGCCTGAACCATGTTATTGCTCTACGTTATGACTGGTTCATATCACTGATCACCGAACACAAAGACTACATACAGCTTATTGGTTGTGATAACGGAACAAATTCTTTGCGAGCTAAGTACACCATGCATAAAAAATGTCTAATTTGCAACACCAGAATCCATAAATTTATGTGGGAATGAAACGGTTAAGGTTTGTTTGCATGAGGCGTGGGAATAGTCTGAAAGGAGAATCTTAGCAGGGCGTCAGGAACGTTGTGCGTAACCATGAGTGCACTGTCTCTGCACACTAGCCTATTCTGCGGTGTAGCAGTAAGCACCGTAGAGTGAATATGGGGTAGAGCGATCACACTACCTTCGAACATCCACTCTATATGTACCAACGTTGCACTGCTTTTCTGCCAATACGACTATCATAAACTACGTAGATAACAAGCACTGTTTATGTAAACAAGTGCTTTGAGATGTCTGTGTACTTCTGCTAACCGGTTCGTAATGCAGTTTGATTAAAATTTAAATTGGTAGAATTATGTTACTGATATAAAGGTTATTGTTAGAGAACAGGAATGTTCGCAAAATCATTTAGGATAAGCTAGACTTCAAACACGTCTACATTTCATTTTCTTTTCTATTGGATCGCAGTTGGTAGGCCACAGCGTGGGTGAAATGAAGCCAATTACCAACCTGTAAATAAAACATTAAATAATCCCGCGTTACCCGGTCAGGGGTAAAACTGGAGCATCAGCCAATAATCAACTAACTGAAGCTCGAGTACCTGAAGGACTGTAGAGTCTAACTTGTTGCAAAATAAATCCGCTAAATTTCCGGGTTTCTAGTTATCGTCTTTGGAAAATTAAGATAGGTGTATAAACAAACACGTTCATCAGTGTTGACTATGTGACTTTGACAGCTGTGTTGGAGTGGAGTGGTAAGATTTGGGCGGCTCTTAACAGCGAGGTCTTGAGAGCCGACGAGGGTGACCGAGGTGAGTATGGAGCAGCGCCGGAATGAAAAGGCTTGGGAGGGGGGGGAAGCGGAGATATCCCCGAGAAAACCCGCGGACCAGCGGAATCGCCCGACACGATTCCCACGTGCGAAAATAATGGAGGAGTGACCCCGCTGGGAATCGAACCCGGGTTCGCTTTGGTCGGAGGAGAGTTGTCTAACCGCTACACCACCGTGGGTTCTAGCTGTATTGGAAGTTGGGGTAGGTCAGTGTTGCGTACGTGGCGCAGAAGACGATGAATCGAGGTACCTCATGTTCAGTTTGTGATAAGAGCTTCCACGTGTTGCCATCCACGGCACACGCCCGTCTCCGGAGTCGCGTCACGTCACGGCGTGAACGTATGCACCGACCACGTGGTAGGAGCACCATTCCACCGGCGACGAACTCTGCATAGCTAACGAGGCACGCCTGGCCCCGTGGTACCTCCGGAGATGCGACGACTCGTCTTTACGCGCTCAGAGCGCCGTGACGCTGCTAATACCACACGCGCCGCTAATACCAACTGTAGCCGGCCCGCTCTGCTGCCCATTCCGCACTTCGACATCAGCTAAACACTTCCATTCCCGCACTCATTTATGGTTTCTGGTGTAGTAAATAAGTAGACACCTGAAAAATTCGCGAGTTCAACGACCTGTAGGCTGTACTCTATTTTCGTATGCAAAATCATGCAGATATCACTGTTCATCGGTTGCTTGTTGTATTAGCGGAAGACGGTGATAAGATCTGCATTTTACTGTGCATTTATTATAGGCTCAGAGTTGTCCAGGAGGTGTAATTTAACGGGTAGACCAATAGCATTAGCAATACAAACGTACGGGGTTTTGAATTCTAGCTTGTCCCGAAATGAAAACGCGAATTTTTCAGGTCTCTATAAATAAGGAATTTTTTGATACGTGCCAATAACAGACGTTCGCTATCAGAGTAACCTACTTCTGATTGGCCAGTTAAGTAAGAAAATGTCTCCTGACAAAAATACGAGGCCAATAAGCAAAAGAAAACTACTGATATGCCCGTATGGAATTCAAGTCTAGTACGTGTGCAAATCTTTTCGCGAAATTCTGACGCCCTTAGTTATCCACTTCGCTTAGGGGCTAGTTGCTACCAATGGGCCACTTAAACAAACCACTTCATAACATCGTTAAATTTAATAAACTTTCCAGTTTTTATAGCTATATATGAGCACTGCTTATTGATAGACACTTTATAAAAATTACAAGCCAAAAGGATTTAAAGTCAAAGAAATATTTTAAAAAATTAAATAAGTGTGAATGGCTCAATGAAGGAAGCTGGTCTTCATCGTTAGGCCAGGCAGTGTTGCCATGAATGAGCTGCTGTAAAACAACTGTTTAACACAATAAACGTGTTAATAACCGTCAACATATTCTATCGTCAATATTCATAGTCACATCTGTGACCTCTGTTAATAGATTTGACCCCGCCCAAGGCGTGTTGCTTCTCCTGAATTTTCGTAAAAAAAAAAAATAATAACTTTTGCAAAGCATACCTTAAAACGAAATAACCTTTCAGTTACCCTTGTTAAGTTTTCTGCAAATTGCTTTGTATGTTGTTTTTTTTTACGTAACAAAGACAGTGAAATTTTGACTTCGACATGTCATTTCGCAAAAACCACGTGACGTGAAAATATTTTATCTGAGGAAAAAATAGTCACAGATAATGTCTACAAGGTGAGCAGTATGTGGCACAAATATAAAATAACAAAAATGTTAGTGGCCAGCGTCTTTAAACCTTTTCATGTCCATTGTAGACAATCGTCAACATGTTGCACAGGAAGCTTATATTTGACCGGTACTGTTCTCTGCGAGGCTCAGTTCCCAATGATCTTCCCTGTGGGTAACTGAATCCTAAACTGTGCTACTGCTCTACGTTATGATTGGTTCATATCACATATCACCGAGCATAATGACTACAGTTTGTTGGTTGTGATAGCGAAATAAGTTCTTTGCCAGCTTAAGCACGTCACGCATCAAATAATTCTAATTTGCGACAATAGAAACAACAAATTAGTGTGGCGATGAAAGGGTTAAATTGAGACCGAAAGGACTGAACGAATGAAGAGATTTGGGCGGCTCCTGGCATCGCGGATGGAGCAGCGAGGAATGTGAGGGACGAGGGAAACGGAGATACCTGACGCGGCGTCCTCTGGCACGATTCCCACGTGCGAAAAATTCGGAGAAGACCCCGCCGGGAATGGAACCAGGTTGGCCTTGGAGGGAGGCTGGTAGTCTAGCCACTACGCCACCGCGGCCCCTGGGACCTTGAATGGTAAAGTGGCGTGTGGCCGGGCGCAGTGTGTTTGTTGACAAGTATGCGTTGGGGGGGNTTATGTCCGTGGCGAAGGAAAACACGCGACTTGCCCAGAGGCTGGTGTGGCCCACGAGGGAGGTGTGGTGAGTCAAAGTGAGTCAGTGAGGCGGTTTTCCTCGTCGCGACGGCTCACGCCGCGTGCAATCAGGCGGGAGGGAAGTGGCGGATAACTGCGAACTGGTTCCCGCCAGTACGAAGCATGCTTCTCATCTCCGTCGCCTGAGGGGACGTTACAGTCGCTGGGAAACCCTGCGCTATCACCACGCTACTTCTTACCTCGTACATTACTCCCGGCTCACATTATTACACCAGTGAAATGTGTAGCATGTACAGTCAAGCGTGGGGGAGGTTCCGTTATGATTTGGGCGGCTATATCGTGGTATTCAGCTGGTCCTCTCATTCCCATCACTGGCCGGATTACTGCGAATAAGTATCTCGACATCCTCAATGATGAAGGTCTTACTATGACTAGCATATTGCTGCCAAAACACTGTCATATCCCAAGATGATAATGCGCCCATACACACAGCCATAACTCTTTAGGGGAGCTCAAAAAGTATATAATTATTTTTTTACATACTCCACAAACGAGTATTTTTTATATCACTAAGTTTTTTCTATGACACCAATCCGACGTAGTGCAAATTAAATATTTACTATTAAAAAAATGGGCCACGGTGGCTGAGCGGGTAAACTGTTCGCCTCCCACCAAGGGGAACCTGGTTCAATCCCCGGCCGGGCCACTCCCGGATTTTCGCAAGTGGGAATCGTGCCGGACGATGCCGCTGGTCGGCGGGNGTTCAATCCCCGGCCGGGCCACTCCCGGATTTTCGCAAGTGGGAATCGTGCCGGACGATGCCGCTGGTCGGCGGGCTTTCTCGTTAGCCAATGGGAACACGAGGCCCGCAGCCAATCGGTGAATGGATACGCCCACATCAAAGGAGCTTTCACACCATTGCGCGTGTGTGTACTTATCGCTCTGGCACGGCCGCGCGATTGTCCAGGCGGATTCCAAGGCAGATGGTGTTCAGCCGCTTGCGAAAGGACGGCGACAAGAAAGGTCAGGCCCGCTTATCTCTCTGGTGACTGCGGTCACAATCTCAAATCTCGGTCGAACCCATCCCGGTTCGTCCTCGCTTCAGGAAAACGTGGTGGAAATCTCCAACCCCTGTGGGCATTTCAAGTTACTTTCCTTTTGGAAAGGCTTGCGAGATCCCAGTTCTATGCCTATGTATGAAACACATAAATAATTTTGAATCCTTCCACAGAATTACGAAAAACTCTATGTTCACGGTAAACTGAGCACTTTTGAAAGCTCTGATCAAGATCTACTTAAACACGCAGTGTATTCTTCCACCATTCGTGAAATCAACACTGCCATGGACCTGTTCACCATTCATGCGTCGTCGATGTAATAAAAGTGCAAAATTATTAACGAAGTAAATATTTAAAAATCTGACAATGCTTACTGTTACACGCGTTAAAAAAAAAAAAGTAGTATTTACAAATGTTCACCTAACACTTTTAAATCAACGTCAAGGCACAGGACTACTCTCCCTCCGCCGTTGCAACCTTACCGGGCTTAAATGCCAGTTGTGCCCGCTACNCAACGTCAAGGCACAGGACTACTCTCCCTCCGCCGTTGCAACCTTACCGGGCTTAAATGCCAGTTGTGCCCGCTACAATACAAGCAGGCGAGGAAGTGGCATTTTTCAAAGGTTGATTTGGAAAGTGCTCAGTTATCCGTTACCAGCCTTTAGTTCTTAAGGCGCCCGTCTACCTGGAACTTTTTCCCACTTTTAGGCCTAGAAGCGCGGGAGCGATAAGGGCGACCCTGCCACGCGCATCAAGTACGCCATCGCCGCTAAGCGCAAGGCTCTGAACTGGCGTGCAGTGTTCTCGTCGTGCTGCGTGTACCTATGGGACTTTCAGCTGTGACCATATTATTTTATTAGTGGGAAGTCTTTAGGAAGGTTCAGTGCAGGCCCCTATAGTAGTTTTGTATGTATCTGATGCGTGCATTTTGAGCTACAGCGCCTTGGAAAGGCCGTTTTTAGCGGTTTTGGAGTACTCTGAATTGATGTTTCTAACGTACGTGATATTTTGAAAGTACTTAACAGCTCTCGTCTGAAGTGTGTGTTCTTTTCGTAGATCAGCACGTTGGACGCACGCTTAATAGTTTCGTTGAAAAACGTGTATTTCGAACACTCTGCAACGCAGTTCAAGCGCCAGGTAGACGGGCGCCTTAACAGGAACACCCAAATATTTTAGTTTTTAGCCATGCTAAACTGTTATCTTCAAATGGTGGTCTCACAATATGCACAGTCACTTGTTTTTCCGCGGAAATATTTACGAGCAGGCTATACTTCAACTTCGTACGTGCACACTTGCACATTTCCCTTGGCTATTGGCCACTTGTCTGTGCGACAAGGCATTTCATACTCCACTGGGCCAATCAGAGTTTAGTTACCCGACACTGAACGTCTGTGATTGGCTGGCAGAAACCAAAGAAGCGTGGGAGTTTAAGTCATCCAACCACGAAATAANCCGACACTGAACGTCTGTGATTGGCTGGCAGAAACCAAAGAAGCGTGGGAGTTTAAGTCATCCAACCACGAAATAGGTTCTGAAGTAACGTATTTCGTATTACAAATTGTCGTGGACTATTTTCGAGAAAAACTGGGAGGCCTTACCAATAGGCTTACTGCTTTTAATAAAAGTTTTTACGCTCAACTAATTCTTGATCATGATGAAACCCTGGCTTTTGAGCAGCCCAGTTTGTTAATTAAACTATTAAAANTTACGCTCAACTAATTCTTGATCATGATGAAACCCTGGCTTTTGAGCAGCCCAGTTTGTTAATTAAAATATTAAAATATAATTAAATAGGCAGATAAAGCTTATTAACTATATTTAACGCCACCTATATGAAACAAAACAATTTTTTTTAACGGCAGTCCTAATTTCCCTTCAAGTTAGGAAGAGCAGTCATTGGCTTTAAGATCTTTTTGTAGGTCGAACTTTACCAGCAAAAGACACATCACTGGCTTAACTCTAAAATTCTAAGCATCGCCAAACATGGACTGGACCTAATTTGGAACAAAATTGAACTGGTACAGAAATTATTTTACCATTTATTGTAAAGTTCAAACCCCGGATTGAAATGTACGCAAGAGAGAATGCAGGGAATAAGTCAAAGTGAAGAAAATAAGGAGCTACATTTAGTCGATAAGTCGAACAACGGAGCAAATCAGTCGCAAAATATTAATTTTTAATTATATACCACGAGTTAACACGCCTGATTCACCGCGGTAACTTCCACGACGAAGATTCATATATTTAGTTGTTTTCGTGGTTTAAAAATAATTTAAAATATCTAACCTGCTTGATGGGAACAATTGAGTAGATTAGAGAGATTTGTGCGGCTCTTAACAACGATGTCTTGAGATCCGATATGGTAGAAGTGAGGTGAGAATGAAGCATATTTGGAATGTTAGGACTGGGGAAACGGGAGATCCTCGAGGAAACCCGTCGACCAGCGACATCGTCTGGCACGATACCCATTCGTGAAAATCCGGGAGTACCCCGGCCGGGGATTGAACCCGGTTCGCCTTGGTGGGAGGCGAGCAGTCTAACCACTACAACGACCACTCCTGGGTTTAGTAGCGTTCAGTTTGGAAGCGGTCGATAGTCACTTTTAAGTGATGGTCGCGATTTCGTAATTTAGTATTTTTATAAGTTTCGTTACCTAATAAAAAAAAATACATACTATAATACCAAATTTATATACATCATTAATTTTGTCGGTTGATTAGGTTCGCGTGACACTGTTTCAGAGTTCTACGGGGCGTANCCAAATTTATATACATCATTAATTTTGTCGGTTGATTAGGTTCGCGTGACACTGTTTCAGAGTTCTACGGGGCGTATCGAACAAACTGTGATATAATGGAAGAAACAATAATATTGCACAAGGGCTTGAATTCTAATATATCACCAAATAACGACGAGAATTTTGCATGCTTATTACACTATGAAAAGACTTTATTTGATGCAACACACGATACGTTACCGCTAAGAAATTTATGGTTTAATATGAACCGCTGCAAAGTAGGGTTGTTAGAAACAAAATTTTTGTTTGATCTATATTGCAACAGATCAGCAGTATTCTTTCTGTTAAAGATAGTTGCTGTATTTCGAATGTTAAACTATTACGCCGATGATATAAGTAATTTATTATTTGGTAACGTAGCATTTAGTGCGTTTCGTTAAGTACTAAAAACTGCAATATAAGAAAGAAAAATTTCAATATTACTTAACATATTCCTTCGGTATAAAGCAAGTGTTCTATGCTGTGAACAAAACACAAACAAATAAATGTATCGTTTGGTATAAAGAAAGGTAAGGTTGACATAAAACAAAAGTGTACAAATCATAATTCAATACCTGCAAACCTAAGTTTCCTTAACTTTCCCGTTGGATTAACAATATTTTATTGCAGTAAACAAAACAGCCCCAAATAAATGTTTTTCTTTGTTATAGAAACAGCTTTGCAAGCATCTTTTTTTTTTCACATCGTATCTACTGTTTGTTTATTGGCCACTGCCACAGTACGAAAAACCCTTTGTACTGATTGTTAATCACTCGATTATACTGCCCGCTTATTGTTTATTATTGGGGCAGACAGTTACGAACAGCGTGGATAAAGAACAGTGGTCAAATCATTGTAATGAAACAAAATGTTAAATGCTTGGAGTGTACATCGTCAGAGAATGTTTACGCTAGATACTCGAGGCTCTAACGAAGGCCAGGCAGAAGAAACTGAAGCGCTCAGTGAACCGTGACGCAGATGTACGTAATGGCGTTTTGATGGCTGCGTACTTCTCATGCAGCCAACGTAACGAAACACAGCGCCTACGCTGTGCAACTGTGAGCTAGCACCTTGGAACCAAGCCAGAACACTCCTGTGCTCTTCAAATGTATACTTAGGTATAAANTGTGCAACTGTGAGCTAGCACCTTGGAACCAAGCCAGAACACTCCTGTGCTCTTCAAATGTATACTTAGGTATAAACTGTTCACGGTAAACTGAGCACTTTCGAAAGCCATGCTTAAGATATACTTGTGTGCGCACTGTGTATTTTTCCACCATATGGTCTCACCTCGTTATCCATGCGCCCGTCAAGTGAACCTGTAAAAATTTTATGAATGTACATATTTTGCAAAATTTCANTCTCACCTCGTTATCCATGCGCCCGTCAAGTGAACCTGTAAAAATTTTATGAATGTACATATTTTGCAAAATTTCGGATTGCTACACGTATGAATTAAAAAAACAGAAAGGAAAATAATTCATTGCAGTATTAATGAATGTTTGCCTAACACTATTCAATTTATTTTAAGGCATGTAACTGCTTTCCTTTGTGCCCGTTAAACTATATGCAGGCGGGGGCTGTGACGGTTTTCAAAGGTTGACTTCAGAAGTGCTCACTTAACCACGAACAGCCTATACCTACAGTCCATAGCGGCAACGAGCGCACTTTCTTGACAGTTTTGAACTCAGTCCTGTTCACAGCTGTTTACAGTTGACTTGAGACAGGACTGTTTCTCCCACGGTCAGTTGTACGTGGCGTGCTCGTGTGTAAGCTTGCATGTAAGCTCGCGTGTAAGCTCGCGTGCAAGCTCGCCGCTCAGCCTGGTTGTTCTGGTGCCAGCCTCTTAAATCGTAAGGAACATTGTTTACAAAAAGTATTGTAGAAAGACTAACTTACATATTGACGCAGCCAATTACTAAAACAACTCTAAACTTCACAGCAACAATTTTATTATTTTTGGACTTGCATTTCAGTCCAATTTATATTTTAAAATATGTATTATATTTTAAAGACATGCTTGATTAAAAATAATATTATCATGAAAATACGAATTCCACGCGGGAAAAAGTTAGTTGTGGAATATACGGAGGGCTACACAAGGACAGGAAGAGAGAGAAAGGGACAAGACGAGAATAATCTGATCAATCTTTGCGGAAGATGGACTAAAAACAAGATGACGCGCGTGTGATCCGTCCTGCTTGCGTTGCTATGTTTGTCACGTGTAACTAGTAAACGTGCTATATATACAGCGTTTCTGAGAATAAGTGCGACTATCGCGGAGTTAACAGTACAGGAACGACTCTGTGACGCATCACCTTCCAGGAAGGACGTTGTGATAGCGAGTTCCAGCGGAAACGTAGTGACCGCTGCAGAATGTGTCGTCCGCTGCTCCAAAACATAGCCCGCGGCACGCAGAGTCCAGCGCGGTCTCTGTCGGAACTATGATTAGGGCCGCATGATTTTCGCGAAGATAGTTACAAGCAGCTTGTATTTTAACACACAATGGGTAGGGCCAGTGATTTTTCGCGAATAAATCGGAGCACACAGTAGACTTCAATACTATATATATACCTCGGTTGTTGTCATACCTCCATTGGCTGATGGTGTCGTTTCCGCATTTGACCATGCCACTCAGGACTAAGTAACTCCGACACTGAACCTTCGTGATTCGTGCACAAACGGTTAGCATGGGCCAAAACATTTTTTAGGCAATCAAAGAAGCTGGACGATGCTACAGTGCTTTGGACTGTATCTTGTCTCGAAATCTTTTCGCGAAATATCACTGCCCCTACTCGTAACCCACTGCTGCCAGCAAACATAATGCACATATAGAGTTCTATTGGTCCCGACGTTAGATAAAACGTCGTCTAGATATCAGTACAGTTCTGAACAAAAAATCTGCTTGTTGCAACGCCTAAAATCATATATGTATGTGTGACAGAAAGGGTTAACATTGGGGCTTTGAGAGCCGATGAGTTTTAAGAGACCTGGCAATAGAGTAGCGAAGAAATGCAAGGGCGGAAAAAAACGGGAGATCGACGAGAAAACCCGCCGACCAGCGGCATCGTCCTACGTGCGAAAATCCGGGAGCCTTGGTGGGAGGCAAGTGCTCTAGCCACTACGCCACCGTGGCCCCCTAGAGTATTATCACATATACATACGTTGGTTCAAAACTGTCGCATGATTTTTCAGTGTCTTTAAGTACATTATATAGACCTACGAAATGCGTGCTAATATTTGATGATAGGTCAGATAGATTTCACTGCTTTATACGCACCATACTCGAGAACATTCTGTAAGTTCAATGACGTGTGCCCTTTAGACAAGGTTTTTTTTTCTTGTGAGACCTAGTCGCAGAATAGGTAAGTACAGAAAGACGAAGCTGCGTGGATGTTTGTTTTATGTGGGCACACCCGTTCGGCGATTGGCTGCACGAAGCTCTGGGACGAGCCTTGTGTTTGATTGGCTACTGCGTGCTGAGAAGGTTTTTTCATTGGCCCTTTCATGCGCACTGTAGACAATCGTCAGCATGTTGCACAGGAAGCTTATATTTGACCGATACTGTACTCTGCGAGGCTCAGTGTCCAGTGATATTCCCTGTGGCTGACTGATTCCTAGGGGCAGTGATATCTCGCGAAAAGGTTGCGATACAAGATACAGTTCAAAGCACTGTGGAGTCGTCCAGATTTTTTGATTGGCTGAAGCACGTTCTGGTCCGTTGTTAACTATTTGCGCGCGAATCACGAAGGTAAAGTGTCGGAGTTACGGAATCTTGAGTGGCTCGGTCAAATGTGAAAACGACACCAGCAGTCAATGTATGTATGACAACAGCCGAGGATTTTATATAGTATTGAAGTCTGCTGTGTACTGCAATAAAAAAAAATCATCAAAAAATATCAAGTTTACAACACCAGCAATTATAAGTTAATGTGAGAATGAAAGGGTTAAGAACGCAATTTCTTTCACGAGATTTGAGCATACTCGTATTTTTCAGTTGTCTGTTGTGTTAAAAAAAGTGTAGTTTCAGTAATTTTAAAAAGTTATTCTTACAAGCGACATCTTTATTACGACTGCAATAATTATTTATTTTTTTGATGCACTTTTATTGTTTAACGATTTCTTGCTGCTGATGTCAACTTTCGCGTACAGCAACACAATAGCGCAGTGCCAGTATCATTACACGAGTACAAATCAAGAGTGAGTCAGGAGTGACACACACTCGTAAAATTTGCAGGCGTTGAATGTCGCTCGCTATAACTCTAGTCTTCACGGTCGTAAACCGTGAAGTCAACCAGCGCGCCGAACGACGGCCTTCAGAGACACCGTCGCTTACGAAAAAAAGTCGTAAAAAGCAGACAGGGATCGTGGAAACGGAACAACGAAACTCATCGGGAATGATTTTGCTGACCGGCAGCTACGTTGTGTTACAGAACAGTCGATGATACAGAAGAGAAACTATTGGTAGATACACCGGAGTATTGTNACCGGCAGCTACGTTGTGTTACAGAACAGTCGATGATACAGAAGAGAAACTATTGGTAGATACACCGGAGTATTGTAAACAAACGTCGAGTCACCTTATTTTACAAAACACTGTAGCGCCCTGATACTTTTTATGATTGGATGTGTGGAGTTTACCTTTGATTTGAGACCACATACGCTGACGGAGGGCCAGATCATAGACTAAAAATGAGGTAGACCGATTTTTTTTCTTCTGCGCATGTATCCAACAGTCACCTACTACAAACCAACTCAAGTGTCAAAGTCACAACAGTGATCAACGTAAGTAGATGGATTTGGTAGGTCCGANTCACCTACTACAAACCAACTCAAGTGTCAAAGTCACAACAGTGATCAACGTAAGTAGATGGATTTGGTAGGTCCGAGGACAAGGGCTAGGGGCTAAGATGCAGAAGCGCTGCCGTCATCTTGGATTCGGCCATCTTGGATGACATAACAGCCGCCATCTTGGACCTGCCATCATGGAGGAGGGCGAGATCGAACTGCCGAACCTTGGGTCGGCAAGCAGACACCTCAGACCAACTGGCTATCGTGACATGTTCTGGGACAAGGGTTTAAAATAAGTATATGTAATATGATGTGTATGGGGAAATAATTATATTTAAAGGAATGTAAATTTTCGTTGTCATTATTGTTTCAGAATAATAATGCGTAATAATAAAATTTTAAGTCACTTTTGCTAAAATAATTTTTCTTGTCAAAAGTTATGAAAAGATGTACTTAAAAAATAATATATATTATTTTTTCATTTTTTATTTGGTTTTTATTTTCTAGTAATTTTTTTCATAAAGACATTTATTTTTGTTGTGCCGGTCTTCCATCCTTTGGTCTGGAACTGGTATAATTTTCGGCGTCGCCCTCCCACTTTACCACCCGCATGACTGCTAAAGCAGCCATGTACACTATTACAGTACTACAGAGATATAAACATATATTTTAAATCTCCATGGTGCTGCAAGAATGAGCTGTACAGGCGGGTTTCAACGCCGAAAAATATACAACGTAGCACAAAAAAAAATGCAGTGGTTAGAAGAAACAACAAGAATACAGAAAACAGCCAAAAGTAAGTGAACGAAATAATTGTAGATAAAGAGGAAGAAAAGAAAAGAAGTAGATTGATAGATATGGTGGGTAAGAACAATACCGCCTCTAGTGGTAACAATGGGCCAAGATGTCACAACTAAAATATATTCCCCCCCCCCCCNCCCCCAGGCTTTAAACCCTGGTCGGAGGCCCAAACAGAAGTCGCAGCCCCAAATCCCTGAGCACGAGTGCACAAGAGAAATTTCTGAAGTGAAATACTAGTTGCGACAATATATTGTCAAAGTTGCTGGTGGTGGGACAATCTCTCTCATGATGACATCTGTAGCAGTGCATCAGGGCCCATACGTGCGCGCGTGCTGTGAAAACAGTAATCATTTTCACCAAAAGTGAATAAATATTCTTAGCTGGCGGTAGATGGCGTGGAGTGAAATCGCTTCAGATTTANTAGATGGCGTGGAGTGAAATCGCTTCAGATTTACCACTTCCATCCATGCCCCCAGGGAAAAAAGCAAATGTGAGTTTTATAGCTGGAGGATGTGGGGGAGGTGAAATCGCTTCTGATTTGACACCTCTGAGGTGAGGAACTGCCCTTGAATCCTGGTCTCATTCACCCAACACCCAGGGAAAGACACATAATTTTGTACATGCCCATCCCCCCACCAAATTTATATACATCATTAATTTTGTCGGTTGATTAGGTTCGCGTGACACTGTTTCAGAGTTCTACGGGGCGTGTCGAACAAACTGTGATCTAATGGAAGAAACAGTAATATTGCACAAGGGCTTGAATTCTAATATATCACCAAATAACGACGAGAATTTTGCATGTCTATTACACTCTGAAAAGACTTTATTTGATGCAACACACGATACGTTGCCGCTAAGAAATGTATGGTTTAATATGAACCGCTGCAAAGTAGGGCTGTTACAAACAAAATTTTTGTTTGATCTATATTGCAACAGATCAGCAGTATTCTTTCTGTTAAAGATAGTTGCTGTATTTCGAATGTTAAACTATTACGCCGATGATATAAGTAATTTATTATTTGGTAACGTAGCATTTAGTGCGTTTCGTTAAGTACTAAAAACTGCAATATAAGAAAGAAAAATTTCAATATTACTTAACATATTCCTTCGGTATAAAGCAAGTGTTCTATGCTGTGAACAAAACACAAACAAATAAATGTATCGTTTGGTATAAAGAAAGGTAAGGTTGACATAAAACAAAAGTGTACAAATCATAATTCAATACCTGCAAACCTAAGTTTCCTTAACTTTCCCGTTGGATTAACAATATTTTATTGCAGTAAACAAAACAGCCCCAAATAAATGTTTTTCTTTGTTATACAAACAGCTTTGCAAGCATCTTTTTTTTTACATCGCATCTACTGTTTGTTTATTGGCCACTGCCACAGTACGAAAAACCCTTTGTACTGATTGTTAATCACTCGATTATACTGCCCGCTTATTGTTTATTATTGGGGCAGACAGTTACGAACAGCGTGGATAAAGAACAGTGGTAAAATCATTGTAATGAAACAAAATGTTAAATGCTTGGAGTGTACATCGTCAGAGAATGTTTACGCTAGATACTCGAGGCTCTAACGAAGGCCAGACAGAAGAAACTGAAGCGCTCAGTGAACCGTGACGCAGATGTACGTAATGGCGTTTTGATGGCTGCGTACTTCTTATGCAGCCAACGTAACGAAACACAGCGCCTACGTTGTGCAACTGTGAGCTAGCACCTTGGAACCAAGCCAGAACACTCCTGTGCTCTTCAAATGTATACTTAGGTATAAACTGTTCACGGTAAACTGAGCACTTTCGAAAGCCATGCTTAAGATATACTTGTGTGCGCACTGTGTATTTTTCCACCATATGGTCTCACCTCGTTATCCATGCGCCCGTCAAGTGAACCTGTAAAAATTTTATGAATGTACATATTTTGCAAAATTTCAGATTGCTACACGTATGCATTAAAACAGAAAGGGAAATAATTCATTACAGTATTAATGAATGTTTACCAAACAATCTTAAATTTGTTTTATGGCATGCAACTACTTTCCTTTGTGCCCGTTAAACTATATGCAGGTAGGGGCTGTGACGTTTTTCAAAGGTTGACATCAGAAGTGCTCACTTAACCACGAACAGCCTATACCTACAGTCAATAGCACGAACGAGCACACTTTCTTGACAGTTCTGAACTCAGTCCTGTTCGCAGCTGTTTACAGTTGACTTGAGACAGGACTGTTTTTCCCACGGTCAGTTGTACGTGGCGTGCTCGTGTGTAAGCTCGCATGTAAGCTCGCATGTAAGCTCGCATGTAAGCTCGCGTGCAAGCTCGCCGCTCAGTCTGGTTGGTCTAGTGCCAGCCTCTTAAATCGTAAGGAACATTGTTTACAAAAAGTATTGTAGAAAGACTAACTTACATATTGACGCAGCCAATTACTAAAACAACTCTAAACTTCACAGCAAAAATTTTCTTATTTTTGGACTTGCATTTCAGTCCAATTTCTATTTTAAAATATGTATTCTATTTTAAAGACATGCTTGATTATATTATCATGAAAATACGAATTCCACGCGGGAAAAAGTTAGTTGTGGAATATACGGAGGGCTACACAAGGACAGGAAGAGGGAGAAAGGGACAAGACGAGAATAATCTGATCAATCTTTGCGGAAGATAGACTAAAAACAAGATGACGCGCGTGTGATCCGTCCTGCTTGCGTTGCTATGTTTGTCACGTGTAACTAGTAAACGTGCTATATATACAGCGTTTCTGAGAATAAGTGCGACTATCGCGGAGTTAACAGTACAGGAACGACTCTGTGACGCATCACCTTCCAGGAAGGACGTTGTGATAGCGAGTTCCAGCGGAAACGGAGTGACCGCTGCAGAATGTGTCGTCCGCTGCTCCAAAACATAGCCCGCGGCAAGCAGAGTCCAGCGCGGTCTCTGTCGGAACTATGATTAGGGTCGCATGATTTTCGCGAAGATAGTTACAAGCAGCTTGTATTTTAATACACTATGGGTAGAGACCTGAAAAATTCGCTAGTTCATTTTGAGACATGCTATAATTAAAAACACGTGTGCTGATATAACTTTAGCTATTGGTGTACACGGTGTTTGACACCTCCTGGAGAACGCTGGCCCAATCGCCACCTTCCACTGCGACAGCAGCCAACCAATGCGCATTTAATATCTGCATATTTATACATAAGACTGTACAGTCTAGCCTGCAGGTCATTGAACTCACGAATTTTTCCGGTCTCTAACTATGGGCATCGCAGCAGTTTCCCTTTCCTTATTGGCCACGCGTCTTCGTGAGAAAACATCGCCTTTTTGAGTGAGCCCATCAGAATCAGGTTACTATGATACTGTACGTCTGTGATTCGCAGGCAAAAAAAAAAAAAACTAAGATACATAAGAAGTAAGTCATCCAAATAACAAACGTAGATCCGAGTCAAAGCTTTTTGCAATACAACTAATCTCGAAATATTTTCGCGAAAATTGGACACCCCTCCCAAGAAAGCAATGATCGCATACTTTGAGACGACGGTTATAGACGTTTGTTTATCGCGAGAAAAGTTGATCGTTTCCTAGGATGCTATGAACCGTACCTACACGCGACCGAACGTTTTATTTCGTTATTTGCCGGCATGCGTGTATAAAACGACCATCCAGTTTCATTGGTCAGTGGGGGTTCTGGCATTCTATACCTAGGGGCAGTGATATTTCGTGAAAAGATTTCGAGACAAGGTACAGTCCAAAGCACCGTAGGGTCGTCCAGCTTCTTTGATTGGCTAAAAAATTGGCTGACCCGTGTCAACAGTTTGCGCACGAATCACGAAGGTTCAGTGTCGGAGTTATTTAGTCCTGAGTGGCTTGGCCAAAGACGGACACGGCACCAGCAGCCAATGGAGGTATAACGACAGCCGAGGTGTGTATGTAGTATTGAAGTCTACTGTGTACTCCAGTTTTCACGCGAAAAGTTAGTAGCCCTATCTATACCAGAACGTTTTTGATTAGTGGTCTGGAAATAAATTATCTGAGTCAAAAATTTTGCTATCGAAATGTATAAATATAAATTCGCTGGTGTGTTACGGAGTGGAGAGTGGCGAGGTTTGGGCGGCTCTTATCCGTTTCAGTCTCAGTGGCCTCTATCTGGAACGTTGCATATGGAGTGACTTGAATGGTCTGCGCTGTACACAGCAGAACACACCGCCCAATGAGAAAGGTGCACTACGTGTGAGAGAATTTATTCGCTGCTGAGGTTATGTTCCGTAGCCTCATAACTAGGGCCAGTGACTTTTCGCGTAAAAATCGGAGCACACAGTAGACTTCAATGCTATATACACACCTCAGCTGTTGTTATACCTCCATTGGCTGCTGGTGCCGTGTCCTTCTTTGACCAAGCCACTCAGTGCGCAAACTGTTGACACGGGCAAAAAATGTTTTTGGCCAATCAAAGAAGCTGGACGACCCCACAGTGCTTTTGACTGTATATTGTCTCGAAATCTTCTCGCGAAATATCACTGCCCCTACTCGTAACCCACTGCTGCCAGCAAACATAATGCACATATAGATTTATATTGGTCCCGACGTTAGATAAAGCGTCGTCTAGATATCAGTACCGTTCCGAACAAAATATTTGCTTGTTACAACGCCTAAAATCATATATGTATATGTGACAGAAAGGGTTAACATTGGGGCTTTGAGAGCCGATGAGTTTGAAGAGAGGTGGCAATAGAGTAGCGAAGAAATGCAAGGGCGGGAAAAAACGGGAGATCGACGAGAAAACCAGCCGACCAGCGGCATCGTCCTACGTGCGAAAATCCGGGAGCCTTGGTGGGAGGCAAGGGCTCTAGCCACTATGTCACTGTGGCCCCCTAGAGTGTTATCACAGTTACATACGTTGGTTCAAAACTATCGCACGATGTTTCAGTGTCTTTAAGTACGTTATATAGACCTACGAAATTCGTGCTAATATTTGATGATAGGTCAGATAGATTTCACTGCTTTATCCGTACCATACTCGAGAAAATTCTGTAAGTTCAATGACATATGCCCTTTAGACAAGGTTTTTTTTTCTTGTGAGACCTAGTCGCATAATAGGTAAGTACAGAAAGACGAAGCGGCGTGGATGTTTGTTTGATGTGGGCACACCCGTTCGGCGATTGGCTGCACGAAGCTCTGGGACGAGCCTTGTGTTTGATTGGCTACTGCGTG
>NQII01006570.1:1834-19338 GCA_002778355.1 Clitarchus hookeri
ACCCTGATCACCCCCCGTAGTTACGCCACTGCATTCAGCATATCAAAAACCTTGGATGTTTCAAATGGCTTGTGATTCTGGTTCACTTTCCCACGGCGGAAGGCAATGCGAAACCACGATTGTTTTCATCCTGCCTTGAGAGTCTCAGATGTGCCACGGTTCCCTCCACTATGACGTCACCTGGGGCCACGTTGTTTAACCATGAGCGGTTTTAATGCGAATTTCGTAATTATTAGAGGTATGTGAACTTAGAAAATTCTCACTTTGGCAGGCTACTTGAAGTAGGTGTACTGTGATGTTTTTTTTCTTCATAGTTTAATCATAGTCATTTTAACAGGTCGTAGGCATCTCTTCAACCAGCAATGAACAGGAAGAAAACGAACGTCACTGTATAACGTGCAACCAAGTTGAAAACAGTAAAAAAAAAAGCTTCACGCAATGTAGAAGTTGATGAAAAAACAATTATATCTCGAGAATTTAAAGGACTGATAAGTCTAGGCTGCTGTCAAATGAATTAGCGAAAACCACGTGCCTCTAGTAATTGCCAGCACGTCACGGATGTATTGGTTCACCGGGAAAAGACAGCAGATTAATCATTTGGTGATTTGCTAGTCTGNCAAACACAGCAGATTTTTCACTTGGTGATTTGCTAGTCTGTTCCGTATCGACAACACTATGCTGTAAAATGAGACATTAAATACAAGGAATTAATGACTTAATTAAACTTATAATTGTGTACTTACTCATACATTTAACTCAGTGGTAGGACGTAACAGCTTTCTATCGCTCGAAGGATTGGGAAATTTTCAATTTTGGTTAAGATTATTTTCCCGTATTTTCTCCTACTCATTCTGCCTATTCCCCACTGAAACACGTCAGTCATACTCAGAATATCATTCATCAATATCCATAACCTTGATATGCATGTATGGTACTGTGCATTGCACAACCAACATCATTAATATTAACCATGTCTCGGGCGGAAAATCATTCTTGTGTCTCAGCAGATAATGCTTGCATACAGTCGCGTGAAAACAAGTTCTTTATTCTTCATGTTAACCAATCTGTAAGCCATTTTTTTAGTGTCGAAGAGAATTACAATATAATTTCTTACGTCGCTTGAGTTGCCTTATGTTTAAATTATGTATGTGAATATATATAAATAAATATACATATACATACATATATACACATATAATTTAAACACAAGGCAACTCAAGCAACAGAATAAATTATATTGCAATCCTTTTTGACTTAAAAAAATGTCTCACAGGTTGGTTAACATGAATAAAGAGGTACTTGTTTTCACACGACAGTAGACGGTACGCAAGCATTATCTGCTGTCTGTGTGTGTGTTTATTATTTGCAAACGTAGCAGAAAGTGTCACACCAACAAATTTTAGGTTCCATAATTATTATTATTTTTTTTTTTTTTTAAGAAAATTTTAGCAAACCGTACTAATAAAAGGTTTTTGAGAGCAATTTTTTATAATTGCACACTGACGCCCAAACATATACTCCTACTTTTAGCACGACGGGTAAGGCCAAATAATTGTTATCACAGTAGATTTTTAAATTGTAATAGAGTTTTTTTAACATGAACTTAGGCTGTAGCGAGAACCAGAGACGCGCGGGTTCGTAAGACCACGAAGAGAGCAGGTGTAAATTTATTTTGCAGTATTTAGTTAGCATTAAAATGCTTCATAACTGCGTCATTAAAAACTGTGCTACAACAACAGAGACAATCGGTGGTTTTACCAATTAACGACCTTCCTAGTATCTCTGTTTGGTTATAGTCAATTGGAGTAGAAATATACATTAAATATTGTGCTAACTAAGAAATAAAAATATTAAGAGTGGAGTAAGAAAATTAAACGCTGTAAATAATAGCCAGTAGCTTTGTGAATAAATTGGAAATACAATTTAGTACTTTTATTTTTATTAAGACCTCTATCCCTCACGAACTCAGATACGCCGTTCAGGTATCCATGTAAAAATATTATTTTTAAAACTAAAGATAATATTTGAAAAAAATACTAATCTCACCTTAATTTTCTAGTGCTGTTTGCCACAAAGATTGCTTTTATTCATGTACTACATTTTAAATCTAAAATTATATGTAAATGTTTTTAATACTCATCCTTTGCAATTTAATTTATTTAGAGTTTCGTTAGGTTTTACATAAAAATTTCTTAATTCAAAGTATATTTTAATTATATCATATCGTTACTCAAGTGGTATATTAATTTTGTTTGATGAGTGTAGGCAGTCGGCCAACTAGCTTCTTGCAACTGTATGCCAGCAGATACAAATAAGCCTTCAGTTTAACACCCAGTCTGTTAATCAATTCAAATGTTACTGTAGTAAAGGTGTGTACAAAATCCAGAAGCATTTCATAGTAAGTGCCTTCCATTCTGTGGAATAATTTGCGTACATTCCGAAGGAAGGGCTGGCTTAAGAAATCACACTCCTATCTGTGTGCCTGTACGTATGTCTGTACATTTGCGTGCGTTTGTCCCCTGACCCACACAGGGTGGTACTTATGAATCTAATTCGAAACACTTAGTAAATACACTATAGGCCTGAATCATTTGCGCTTTCATTTCGAGAAAGCTATAATGAATAAACACTTACGTTTACGTTACATATGCAATTAGTCCACGCATTATTTCACACCTTCTGGAAACCCCTGAACAAATAGGAAACATAGAACAAAATATGCGCCCAATCATTGCCTTCGACTGTGACAGCAAGCACCCAATGGGAAACTTAAATCAGCATGATTGTACATAATACAGTGGAGTCTAGCTTACGCGTAATTGATCTCATGAAATGTTCTGAGCTATACTTATTGTTTCCGATCATGACGAAAGCGTGTTCTCAAATGGCGACTGCTTAACATTCTAGGGCGCTATGTCATATCTGATCAACCTTTAAATATATTTGAACCAAAAGTGATATAGTGATAGTTATCAATGTTGTTATTTAATTCAGACATATGTGTTATGAAAATATATAAATGAAGTTCTTACCTTATAACGTAGGAACCATTTAACCGATTCCTGCTAAATTTGAAAAACAAAGAGTGATATGGTAAGCCACGCTGTAAATGTATATTTATTAGATCAAACGCTTATTTTAAGAATGGCTGTCATATAAATGCGTTAGGATAATATGACATATTTATAAAACAATTCAAATGATTATAAATAAAATTAGTAGACTGACAATATCTATTGCGAGCGTTAATACACTAATTCACAACCCGTTTTGTCCGCCATTTCGAAGGGTAACACAACCTAATATATCTCTTTGACTACTCAGCCGATTCCCACACAATTTGACATAAAATTGTTGCTGTGGTATATAATTTCAGTAGCTCAAACATTTATTTTCAAGTCGGCGACCATAAATATATTGTAGATTAGAGTGTCATACTTACCGAAACATTCGACCGATTTCACTCAAACTTTGTGTGCTGGCAGTTTCTATTACGAGTATTAAACTGCTTATTAACAATCACTTTTGTCAGCCATCTTGTAAGAAGACGCTACCTAAATTAATTACGTTCTTCAATACATATTATAAAACTCAACGTCTCTCTGTCTGTCTGTCTGTCTGTTAGTGCGCTTATCACTCGAGAACCACATATCCAATTTACGTGTTTTTTTTATTTATAGCTATGTTATCTGGCCAGGTTTTAGTATATATTTTGTTTTGTAAAGTAACATAAGGAATAAGCAGTGACGATAAAAGTGAATCAAGTCGGAAAAAGTTTGCCGCCAGCGCGCTCTCTTGCAATACGCTGTCTAAACCGTTAAAGATGGAACAATATCATGTAGTAAAGAATTGTGTACAATAACAAAACCTAAAAAAACTCCGCGGTAGCATATATCTATCTATAACCAAACAATAATTCTGTAGTCCACGTGAGCGGAGCCGCGGACACAGCTAGTAAATGATATATCTGTAAATTCTCAACCGATGACAGCAGCCCCATCTGACATACAATTAATGCTATGACAGCCCATTCTAAAACTACAAGTTTTAAAAAGAATCAGGAAACTTTTTTCAAAATGGCGGCTATGTAAATATTTTATGTTGATACACTCAATTTACCGAAAATTTCAACCTAACTTTGTGCTGGCAGTACATTGGTAATCATTAAATAAACAAATTTCTAGATATTTTTCTCCTATTTCATAGGTTAGCGTCAGCTGAATATCTTTTTTTTTTAATTGTATGTGACCAACTACCAAAACGAATCTAGAAAACTTTACATACTAATAGCACTAGTGGAGAAAGAATATATGATAATTATTTTCAAAATGACTGTTTTCTTACAATTGTTGTATAAAAATTATATCTCTGGAACAATTTGTTGTATGAACTTAATACACTGATTCATAACACCTTCAGTTTGCCATGTTGAAAGGAATCACTATAAATGTAATCTTAAAATTCATATTATTTAAATAACTTCTCAACCAATTTTTCCCCACATTTTACGGACTAGCCATAATACGGAGGCCCACCATCTGCCATCTTAAAAGCTTCTGGCACCAAAAAATTTATATTTTTACACTTAAATAATATTGCAGGTTCTACCCAACCGATTGCCATCAATCTGCTAAAAATCTTTTTGCCTGGACATTTTTTAAACACGTGATCTTATTTTATAGTGCTTTGACCACCTCGTAAAAATTACGCTCATACGTAAGTAGAAGCATTAAGGCTATTCAGCTGTACCAGCAACTTAGTGTTCCGTTTATGGTTATGCTAAACACAGCCACTAGAGTACAATTTATGTTTCAAATATGTTATCACTTGAATTCTAAATTTCAATTAGATCCTTTCTTGTTGCACAACACTTCCCTTGTGATATTTTTAAGATGTCATTTTAAAACATTATATACATATAGTTGTTTTTTTTTTTCAGTTTTAGTTTAGTATTCGTGAATTTAATCTCTCCTTACTCTTTATTGCAGAGAATTTCAATACAGTCCATAGTATAAATTTTTTGTATTCAAATTTTGGTAGCCACTGTTTTTGTAAAAAAAAAAAAAAAAAAAAAAAATACACATATTATGCATAGCTAACTAAATTTAAAAATTATCACCGTGTTTTGAATCTTTTACGAATTGCTACCATAGAGTCTTAAAATGTTTCAGTCAAATGGTTTTGATGCTACCGGAATTTTAAGGAAGAACCACACCACGTATACAAAGGGAAGTACAGCAACAGCTCCCTCAAGGCTTGCCAACTCCTGGGATCGAACGCAGCGGTCCTCCTAACAGTGACCCAGCCTCCCCGGCAGACTTGAGTTACTGCGCGAGCCGCGACGGGGGCGAACGCTGCTGAAAATTAGATATTTAGTGGCCGCCGGCAGCGCGCCGGAATACAAATAGAGCATTGTGCTTGCGGCTTCTTGCCGTGTGGCGTCTCTTGCCCCGGGGAGACACTGCGGCAATAACTCTGCGCGGCTGGCTGCATGTTGCTCGCTGCAGAGACAAACTGTTTCCTCCTGTTGGTACATCTACTTCCTTCAGCGCCGAGTTTAAACTCCGCGTTTAAAAGTTTCCCGGCAATCCCACGAATGGTAATGACTTCGAACGTAAAATTACATTTTGTATCATTTTCCCATTCGCTGAAAACTGCTATGGAAAAGGAATAAATTTTTGTTTGTGAGCCACAAGTTGGCAGATGAGACGTTGTCTTAAAACTTTGGCATTCTGTCATAATAAAATTATAAATGTTCAATTTGTATTACAGTTTACCATTTTGAAAGATAAAACAAAAGTATAGGCTGTTCACGGTAAAGTGAGCACTTCTGACTGAGGCCATTTCAGCCATTTTTTTATCCTTCACTCACCTTTTTTAATAAATATTGCCATGTAAGTAATAAACAAAGATGTATATTCCACCGCACTCGGAAGTTAACGTTAATAAAATATATGTATTGACTATTATTCCAAATGAGAGGATTTTCAAAAGTGCTCACTTTACCTTGAATAGCCTATATTATTTTTCACTCAGCGTAACTGTCTGTTGTGACTTTGGTACCTTAGCAGTAACTCGCGTGGCTGAGTGTTGCTCGCTGTAGGCAAACTGTTTTCCTCTATTACTAACCAAATCATATAGCATTATATATAGTTTCTATGTTTAAAATTTCGCTGCGGAACTCGTGGATGATAATAACTTTCTATCAAAAATTCTGTGTTTTTAATTTATACCTTTGCATTTCCTGAAAATTAAAAAATTAGCAAAAATAAACAAATAACTGAAACCAATGAAAAACACCAGCATATTATCTGCTATATTTGAATTAAGGTTTTACATCTCGCGCCATAGTATAAATTACATTTTTTCTACTCAAATATGTATATATTTTAATTTTATAAAAATATTTTTTACATGAGTTTATTGATACAGTTTTATTATGTTCGCCCGAAATTGTTGTACATAGCATCTACGAAGGATTTAATAATACGTAAATTTCTGTCAGAAATAAGAAAATGTTTACACAAGGTAGGCTTTTAAAACTGTATGAAATGTGCTCGTTAAGGCCATTTTTCACTATGAAATATTATTTAATTATCTCAAAGAGATTTATATAAGACCCACATAAATGTAAATATTTGTTGTCAAATTATTACAGTTTTCAAAATATAGCAAAGAAAAGTCGAAAATTTCGTAATATAGGAGCCCAAGTTTCTGTGCTCCTATTAAACTTTGCCAAATAAATCATAATTATATACATAACATATTAGTTCAGTATCAAGGATACTTAACAATCGTCACTCGGGTTTTGGCATCCTTAATCTATCATAAAAAAGGTATGATGTTTTTGCCAACACCTTTTTAATCGTCCGAGAGAAAATAATATAAATATTCAGGCCTTACTCTCAAACAAATAAAAATGTGTTGGCAAAACTATCAGTACCTATTTTAAAAGAGATTGAGGTTACAAAACTCAACTACCTATTGTTAGACATCCTTGAAACTTGATCAAAATGTAGTATAAATGATATAGATCACATGATACGTGATTTATTTGGCAAACTTAATTAGGTGCATATAAACTTGGAATGCCATATTCCAAAATTTTCGACTTTCCATTGCTACATTTTGAAAACTATAAACATTTGACTACAAATATTTAAATTTTTTGTGGTCCTTATATAAATATCTTTTAGATAATTAACTAACAAGTGATTGTGACACATGGCCTTGAGAGACGTCTCCAGGTAGGAGCAATGTGTGTGTTTTAGGCCGTAAAGCACGAGAGCGTTAAGTTTCCTAAGACGTTAAGTTGTTGACGTTAGTGTGGGCGGATGGTGCTGGCGATACTCAGCGGAAGCAGAACTGTACGCAGGCAAGCTATCTGTTGTTGGCTGGTGTTGGTATTTGGTGGTGTAGCGAGTTGTTACATTTCAACACCTAATTAAGAAACGGAACTCGTGCCGACCAGTCACGTAGTAAAATGTATGTGTAACAACGAGCTATTAAAATTGTTTCCTTTCTAGTTTGCACATGCATCTAAGTGGCTTGTCGCAATGTTAAATAATCTGCGGATGTGCATCCGTGCAAACTGATAACAACTTCCGGGAGCAGGTAGGTACGTCACTGCTTGCAACTACGTTCAAGGTCAAAACTGTTTCCGGATGTGTTAAAGGGATCTGGGATGGTGAAATAATACTTCTGGTATTTACAAACATCTTAATTGCTAAGGTCTTGCTCATGTCTGTAAAAGCAAAACTCCAGAATACCAGATCCGTTGTGAGCAGTCATTCCTTGCAAAGCGAAACGATACATAAAACTCAGTAGAATGAAACTCTCTTCTGCTGTAGTAACTTGTTTCTCAAACACACTATCATTCTTAGCAACATCGCAATCAAAAGAACCAATATTCCTGAAAACAGGTCTTGAAATATATCTCTTCTTATGACAACGTGCTCGCCTCATGGCGCTGTGAAAACTAATCAAGTTCACAGAACTATATATTTCAGAAAATTATTATGACTGCTTATAACGGATGTGGTATTCTGGAGTTTTGCTTTTGCAGACATCCTCACAACAGTACAGTGACTAGTGTTAATTATCTTAGTCAAAGAGACGCCGGTACGAATATACGTAAGCAATTCCTGGTTTGTCGAAACACGCTGTAGTCGAGGACAAGGACTTCTTAATGTGAAACATATCATCTACACAAACTCAGACAAACAAACACGTTGGATTTTGTAGCATTTACCGTCGCCTAGTAATCCTACTAATATTATAAATGCGAAAGTCTGTGCATGTGTGCGTGTGTATGTTTGTTACCACTCAGCTCCATAATGGCTAAACGGATTTTGATGAAATTTGGTATGTAGGTACTTTAGGTCCTGGAATAGGACATAGGATACTTTTTATCCCGGAAAATTGTATGGTTCCTGTGGAATAACAACAAAACATAATTCTGCAACGGCTGGGAACGTGACCGAAATATTTTCTTCCTCTAGTGTCAGAGTTTAACAGGCCGCCCAAGGACCTCTGAAATGACTTAACGACTGCTATCAATCGATAACAACCGGGACCGAATATTTAACGTGCCCTCCGAATCCTGGAAGCACTCAGATGTTATGCCACTAAACGGTCACCCATCCAAATGTGTGCCGCTGAGAACGTTGCTTAACTTCGGTGACCGATTAAGATCCTTCAGTCAAGCGCAAAAAGTAGTACTTTGGAACACTTATTTCTAAAGCTACAACTTGATGAAACTCACGTTTTTATTTTTCATATATCGATGCTGGAAAGCGAAAATGTGGTAACTACGCGATAGTGGCACAGATACACTCCAAAAAACAATACCTTACTTCTTGGCTATCGGGTAAAAAAATATTTCCTCCCTTTTGGGTCACCGTAATCAGTTAAAAACCTAGGTCAACATTGTAAATTTTATAATTCTGTTTTAAAATAAATTAATTTTCTTTTCCCAATTTATTTATTAGTGTATCACTGTAAAACTCAATTGCACCCGGACGAAGCCGGGTCGGTTCGCTAGTACATAGTATAATAGGAAGTCCTGGCGCGCGTCTGTCTGTCTGCCTGTATGACTGCGCTAATCTCGAGAACCACTGAACGGATTTGAATGCAGTGGTTCAAAGAAAGAGCGACATAATCGCCTACTAATGAACAAGTCGAAACAATTAATGGATTAGTGCTCGCAAAATTCAATGCGCAAACACAGGTCTATTACTCAGTAGATACAGTACTCGACAGTGAAGAAGCTGTGCATTATCCCACAGAATTTCTTAATTCATCGAATCCTTCTGGCATGCCACCACACAAACTGTTTTTAAAAGGTTGGAGCTACCATCATTTTATTGCGAAATATAAATCCACCAAAATTATGCAACGGGAATCGATTACAAATAAAATTTTTAAAAAGTTATCTCATTGAATGTACTATTCTAACTGACTGCGGTACTGGAGAAATTATTTTAGAACATAGAATACCAATGATTCCATATGATTTTCCTTTTAATTTTAAACGAGTCCAATTTTCAATAAGAGTTGGTTTTGGTATGACCATAAATAAGACACAGGGTCAAACACTTAATGTGGCTGTAGTGGATTTGAGTGGAGCATGTTTTTCACACGTGCAACTGTACATAGCCTTTTCAGGTTTCACGTCAAACAGAAATCTTTTTGTGCTGGAAGTCAGGGGAAAAACGATGAATGTTATATACAAAGAAATTTTCTGAACCGCTATCATATAATATTGTTATATTAGAGATGTATGAATTTGGGTAAAGCGAAGGAGGTAGGTATGTCAGGATCGTGATAGATGGAGGTCTATAATCTCTGCCTACCTCTCTGGGAGACAGACGTGACGTGCATATACGTATGCATGTTATATATTATAGTAATTTACTAATTTAACATCATATAATATTGTAGTTGTCTTTTCCCAATTTATTTATTAGTGTATCGCTGTAAAAACTAAATTGTACCAGGGCGAAGCCGGGTCGGGTCGCTAGTTCAGTCATAAAACCGTTTGCTCCAACAGTTTTACCATTACTCAGTTCGTCTACAACATTAAGCCATCAACAGTTTTAATCTAAATGAATACGTATTGATATCCCATATTCAAAATAATAAAATCATGAGAAATCTAGGCATACACACAACGCGAGGCAATTTTGAAACGAAAACATATTTAGTGCCATAGAAATAAATTTGAAATCAAATGAACCATACATTTATAGTGAAACAACTATTGATAATAAGAAAGTTTTCCCCAATGCATTGCAAAATGTTGTTGTACGATTTATGAACAATACTTCGTAAATTAGACACTAAAAGTTTTTTGTATTACTACAAGTCAAATATTGCATGTTTACAAAATTTGGTTGCACGTAACATGTAGTACCATTAATGTATCTCCGTGTTATGTTAAACGTGTACTTGCTTGTTAAAAGGAACTGTAGCTGTATACACTCCAAATGTTATAGTTACAATTATGACAAAAGCTTCCAAAGAAATGCAGGTGAAGAAATTTTTTTTAAGTGGTTAAGTTACGTCTCTGTTATGCGAGTCACTATAGCAGACTGAGACTCTTTAGCAAACAAACATCAGTCAACCAGCGACCAACGCATTTCAAAACAGACCAACTTCACAGAGAGCAACATGACTGTCTACAGAGGTTCGACGTGTTCACTCTTTTCTCGCAGACATGTTTCGAATCCACGACGCGTCAACATGTTCCAGCGTTTGTGGCTTAACAACCACACAAACCCGTTGCAAGATTATGTCAAATTCGATTTCACTGTGATGATACTCAAATATATGAACAGTTTCGACTTGTGACACGAATAAATTATTCTCTGCTACACCTTATGTTTTCGGCACAACATTTCGTAACATCCTGTAAAAGCACACTTTGCCCATCTTACGCGTAAGTACATACTAATGACCCACACATGTTTGGGGACAGAAGAAGAATAGGACAGCAGCTTGAAAACATTGAAATGGAACTAATTAGTTACGTTAAATCAACTGTAGTTTTAAAATTTAACATGAGTAAATTCGTTGTAATGAGCGATTAAAGCCACTTAAAAACAGCAAAAAATTATTTAATTTAACGTTTCATTTTCTTAGCATCGCTTTTCTTTTCCTGTAATGATTTATACAAACGCCAAATGTTTTTCTCACCTTGCTTCTTTAGTATAGGCAAAATAAGATCGGAGACGGAAAAAAATGTTAGAAAGCCAATTCCTTCTGAAATATATTCAGAAGGTCCCCCTACACTCCTCCAGGAATATCGCTAAAAATCCGACTTGGGGAACACACTTAAATTAAAAAAAAAAAAAAAAANAATTGATATAAATCGGGATGGGACAATCATAGAAACGTGCTATTGGTGCGAAACTTTTTTATTTTCATATTAAAACCTACATCTGTTTATTCTCTGTATCTTGTAAATTACGTTTTACAAGTGAGAGATGGCGGAACCACCAGCTGGAATATCAAAATTTTTGAAACATCAAATTCCTTACCAAAATCTTTTTGCCCTTAATATTTGCATTTCAAAAACCTGCAAATAGAAATAGTTTTTGTTAAAATTACAATAAATGTGACTTTTTTCGTCGTACTTGAATTATAAAAGCTTAGGCTATTAAAGTGTCGAAAATATAGATTGTTTTTCGTTACAGCATACTAAACTCTGTCACCTCTTCATTGAACAATATAGTTGTGCTACATAGATGGTGGGTTATATGTGGTTTTTGCAACATTAACTGCATAGGATGTTATATTTTCTCGATACGTACTTAATTATCCTCCCGTGATAAAATATTGTTGCCATCAGTTTCCGTATATTTGATAGAATTTTTAAGTGGATCATTAAGTTCAATTTATAGTCTCTCGAAAAAAATAATGAGAATATCGACATAAATATTCGCTTCATATTAATTGGATGATGCGAAATTGAGAATCATCGCCTCTACCCCATTCTTGGTTTTAAAACTAACTTCCTGTGAAATAAGGAAATGAATACATCAATTTTTAATAATGAAGTGCATGCAAGAACACTCCGAAATGTGCCATTAAAACTATGCTTCGTTCAAAATTAAGAAATGTAGGCGTCATATATTTCTGAGGTAGAAAATCCGCTGGATCAGTGGTTTCCCCTTTATAGAGCCGCCATGGGCTTTACAAAGGAAATGGCGCTGCAACTCTTCTTCAAATCGACGTAGAAACGCGGCAGTCTTGAATTATTTGGTAATAAGAAAAATTTATTACGTACGATTTCCCGTAACACACGTCCCCCCCCCCTTTTTCCACATCCCATCACCAGACGTACATCAGAATGAAGAATGTTTTCAACGTTCACAAGAGTCACGAAAACTAAGAGTATGAAACTTCTAAAGAAGTTAGAAAATTGGCTACAACGCCGCTGTCTATTAATCTTTCTTTCACATATGCTACTCAAAATGTTTAATCTACACATGTATATTTAATGCTTCGAAATGAATTTTCAGTTCTTCGTACAGCTATCGGAATAATAGTTTATCGGAAGTACATAGATATAGAAAACGTGGTGAAAAATATTGACTGTAACTTCGGCGTCAATTGCCATTTTTTTTTTAAGTTCGAGAGGAAAAACATAATCTTAAATCACGAATGTAACTAATATTTAACGTTTATATGTGAAAAGGTGACAAACATTAATTGTGCACGGGATCATAAAAAATAAGAGCAGTTAACTATGAGAAATTTGGCAAGAAAACAAACTCTACATCTTTGGTCTGTAAAAAGGTACACTTTGTTAATAGTTCTCTACCAATTCCCGTAAGTAAATTTGTACAAGTTGCACTGCGAATTATGTGAACAACAACTAAAACGGAAACCGCGATATATACGTACTTAATGTAATAAATGGTGTATATAATATTCCTTAAAGCAGGTGAAATACTAGTGTATTTACATTTACGCTAGTAGCGGTGACTCTTCTGTTTTAAAAAGAAAGAAATTCTTATTGTACAATGTAAATTTCTTTAAAAATTGTATTGAAAAATAATTTTCAAATTTACAACAATATCTTTTGTAAAATTGTTTTTTTGTAACATTACAAGACTAGTATTTGTAATACGTCTAGAAATATTTCTGTACTTGTTGCCAAAATGTTACCAAAATGTGAATTCGTACAAGTTTAATTTTTACCTGCATTTCTGTATTTTTTTAGTTCAAATCGTTTAGAATTTGCTGTTTATATATCCTGCAATATGTCAGCAGCAAATATCGCAAACACACTTTTATCGTTTCTCCACCGCGAAGAGATAAATTATTTTTTTCGGTTGTTCGCACTTTTTGAATTAAGCCTTTAACAAATCACCGCAAGTATGTCGTGTTCGGTTGATTCCCAAATGTGTCATGTATAACAACTGTTTTATACTTCTGTTAACATAGAGTATCTCATTTTTGGTTAAATTGAACTGTTACTTATATATTATTTAATTTATTACTAATACGAATAAAACTGAGTAAATATATGTGTTGATAACGCCTGGTAAGAAATAGTTCTGATGCAAAATGTTATTACACTCAGTGCGCACGAATGCGGTGCGATGTCTCTTTAGTGTAATTTTCTAGACTTGGTTGAGCTGTGTTTGCACAAAGCGGAGGAATATCCTGAAAGTGGAACTTCAGCGGGGCTTCAGAAAAGTTGGAAGTAACCATGAACGTACCAAATTGTATGTAACGCGATAGTAGTTTTGTCAAAGGGTTCCGAGATTACAATTCCATTAATGTTGAAGAACATAGTTACGTATCGAAATTAAGTAGATAATTAAGAATAATGTACACCTGGCTTAGAAACTTGGTTCCCGAATTGAAAATTGGCTTAGTTTACACACGAGTTTGTTACGATGTACATACTTATTTTTAAAGAAGTGAAAGAATTATTCGTTTGTATTAAAATGTTTGGAAAATTTGTAGCTGTTTTATTTATTTGTGTATTGTATTATATATGTAAATATAACAAATTAATAGTTTACCTCTTACCAGAAAAATTCAAGACGTTCATTTCAAGGCAGCAGTTTCACAACTCGCCCAGCCAAATGAGAAATATATTTACACAGGTGTTAAATTAAACAAGCTTTCAGATTTGTTAAGAATTAACTAAATTCTTATTAGCAGTCAAAATTTCCCGCAATAAAAAAATAACGCTAGTTTTTATGCTTCCCTTATTTCTTTGACGTAAACCGCTACGTGTCCGAGACAACTGGCAGTTTTCAAAGACAGGAACAAAGTCAAAGACCACAGATGAGTAGACCGTTTTAAACTTCCGCGCATGTCTTCCAACAGTGGCTCACGACGTAAGAATTACACGAACTACACTGTCAAAAACCATGCGATTAAATAGTGACTTGAAGTCTGCTTACACACAGATTTACAAATACTAGTGCTTTTATTTAAAAAAAAAAACATCATATTTTGTGGAATTGTGTCAGAGGAAGTGTAATATACTTTCCAACATGCTCACTTGTGTTGAGCTGTATGCGACGAAAATAATATTATTCGCGTCAGCAATTTGGTATGTTGATTAGCGTATTCGCTTGACATCGGGGGATAAAATATCCGCCGCTAATTGATTTTGCGCTGAATGACACTGCATTAGCAGGAATGGAGATGTTGACCGTCACCGCATACTTGCGATCGTTACGACCGGTCACATGTCAGAGAACTGACCTGGATTAGCTGCATGTGAGTACCTTATTACGCAACTTCGTATATCTTGTTTACCAGACATTTGTCGTTATCTAGCATCGCTTGAGAGGTACAATGTCCATACATTATTCCACATAGCGTGAAAGGTACAATACAATGTCCATACATTATTCCAATGTAACCCGACAACACAATTCCACCAAACTACGTCCACATTTAGTCTTTAGTAATTGCATCGGACTTTTGTAGTTTTCTATCACGCCGGGCGATAGTTATGAAATTTAGGGCACTGTGCTGTATCTCGGAAACTACTTAACCGATTTCAACCAAATTTAGAATACGATAATCTTATTGGTCAGCTGTTTTGGAAGATAGTGCAAATTGAACAAATAAATCTTTTCCATTATATCTGGGGAACCATTTAAACGATTTAAACCAAATTAGGTACGTTGGCAATGCATGATATACGAATTTAATTTAGAAACCGATAGTGTTTTGGTGCATCATTTTGTAAAATAGTGCGTATTGATAAATAAAGCTTTTGCATTATATATATCGAAAACCATTTAACCAATTTAAAACAAATTTGGAACTTTAGCACTGCATGATGTAAGCATCGAATTTATAAGTAGACAATGTTATTAATTCGCCATTTTATAAGATCGTGCAACATGAAATATTAAGCTTTTACGTTATTTCTCAGTTACTACACAACCTATTCCTGCCATCTTTGGAATATAGGTAATACTATTCTCTGCCATGTTCATATCTGCAATTTAAATTAATAAGAAACTGTTATTTTTTAATTGCTGCAATATAGACATTTAGAGTTCATTTGCGGTATCTACAAAACCGTTTGATTTGTTTATGTTGAACGTATTATTTACAAGAATAAATTGTGTCAACCGATAGTCTACTTTGTACGCCATTTTGTAAGATAGCGCAATGCGATAAATAAAGTTGATAGAGAACATATTTTGCCGACTTTATGTAAGATAGTGCCAGGTATTAAAATGCAACACTCATGCCATATCTCGGGAGCCAACCATCGAATTCTCACAAATTTTGCACACAAGTAGTACTACGGTGGACTATGTAAACTTACATGATTTAAGTACGTCAGAATTTTTTTTATGGGACAATATATATTATTTACATAATTTAATCATATATATTAAATAACTTGATAAATTTCAACCAAACTTTTTGTGTTGGCATTATCTATCAGACGCATCAGGTATGCCTACACAAGGCCTGTTTTTAGGCCTTTTTGTACGAAAGCGTCAAATGAGAAACTGAAACTTTTCTGTCATATCTCAACCAGTAAGCCTATCGCCACCCAATTCTGCACACAAATAGTGCATGATTTAAGTGATTCAGACACATGTTTTCAAAATTATGCACTTGTAGATATTTGAATTCGCTAAACCCAGTCTACCAAAATTTTAGACTGATTACTACCGAGGACGATGCTCCGAATACTACCTCTGTAATGTAGTTGACTGCACGATATATTACGGCACGAGGCGTTGTGTGTTCGAGTCCCATGCAAGGCACGTGTGTCCCACTAGTATGGCATTTGTTTACGGCTGCTTCTCTAATGACATCGCTATCAACGAGACGTCAAGACCCACCTACCATCTAACTTTGTAAAAACTTCGTCAAAATCATTTGCATTAATGTAGAGGAATGCAGGGTCACTAATTATATCGATAACTTCTTGTATAATTTACATAATGTTACCATACAACGTTCCTGAGACTTACAAAAAACCTTTTTTAAAAATTTTGAAAGCTCACTTGCTATAATGTATCTGGCAGTTACACTTGGAAACGTATATAAGCGCAGCAACGTGTCTGCTATTTGTTTTTGTAACAATTCACCATGCACTGTGCTTGTATTGTTTCCCATTGCGGATTTGTGAATTGGTCATTTTAATCATATTCAAGTACCTTGATAATTGAAGATATAATTCAAATGCCCATTTCTATTTTAATTTGTAATCTACCCCCCCACCCCCTCGTAATATGTTCAAACTTTACTTTTAACATCCTACTAGAATTTTTAAAGAATCGAGAGCTGCCACTGTTCCCAATTACCGTAGTTCGTCTGTAGCGAGGCGTTGTATTATTTTGTTTAGCATATTGCCATGCAGATGGTGACACGTTTTAGTAAGTATCTGCCTGGTGATACTACAGAAATTAAATTTGGTAAGTTTTATCGGTGGTCACATATATGTTAGGTTGTACTTATCTTCCTATATTCTGCAGTGTAAGCCGAGCAAAGAACACTCACGTACACTATATATTAAAAATTTTGTATGTTACATTATACATTACACACCAGCGTGTTACAAAATTTCTGGCGCTAAAACGCGGGGGCGAGTAGTGCAGTCTAGTAGCTGCACTGCGAATTGATGAGTCGAGAGTCTAGAACACCCTACTAGCTACGAAGCACGACACCAATAAATTTTCAAACAGTTTGAATACGTTACAACTGACGCCGTGGCAGAGTTGAACGGCCTTGCACAAAACGTAATAGCTGAAACACCTGAAGCTACACATGCAGACAACACAGCAGTTACGATAGCACAGGCGGAACGACAAAATGCACAGCCAAGCACATCAGACGACAACACCGAGAGTAACCAGCTTACCATGTTACAGCAAATAGACGCTCTTATTGAGCCACAGTTAAAACAGACTAGGGAACCGGTAGAAAGGCTAGAGTAACAGTCGAGAGTACAGGCTAAGGAAGCTGGGGAACAGGTAGAAAGGCTAGAGTAACAGTCG
>NQII01006570.1:20869-65031 GCA_002778355.1 Clitarchus hookeri
TCATACTATATATATATTTATTTATGTGTAGTTTTAATGCGTATAAATTATAAAAAAAGTATAATGCTTCTGTAAAGTACAATTTCAGGTATAGCGATAAATAATATTATAATTATAATTTAGTCTTATTTCTGTGACTAGCGTACATACGCTCTTGAAGAATGAGCCACAGCTCTAGTGTAATCTCCGCTCCCCTTGCATTGCTGTTTCACTACCGTACAGCTGTGGCTATTGAAAAAAGGTTCCCAGCCATATCTCAAGCAATGGTACACGTATTTCGCTAACGGTAAAGTTGCACCTTGACCTAAAACTTTTACACCTGCTTCCTTCGGGGTGTTGTCATTGGGACCTGAAAAAATAGCTAAACAATTAATTGGTTGTGTGTAGGTCAAATGTCATTGTAGTCCATTCATGGTAACTTCCAACTTCTGTAAAGCCCTGCTAAAGTTCTACTTTCAGACTCTTCCTGCACTTAATGTCAACAAGGCTTAACTGATTCTATAAAATTAGACTGAAGAGGCAAAGCACTGCATTAATGCGCACTCAGATCAATAATATTTTGCATGCGAACTATTCCTTACCGGGTATTACCAACACGCCAATTTTCTCTGTTTTTATATTTTAAGTATAAATGAAATATTTGAATTTATAGATAAAATATAAATTAAAGTTCAACATATCAAGTAATATGATATTTTTACATTAATTATAAAATGCTTGTGATAATTGACCTATTTATGAAACAATAAAACACGTCATACGTGGAGTGATTTGTCGAAGGTTAGATTCAAAAGTCGTAAAAATTCTGTGAATATAAGATTTACTTCATCGCATTAGTTACTGCTCGTTTCGAACTCAGTGTGAGGAAATACTGCATGGTTGTCATTTGTTTTCTTTAAATCTGAAGAGAATTTTATTGTCCTTCTAGGAAAGTAACACAAAGGCAAAACGTTTTAGCGCTAAGTGATGTTGCACGTCTTGCATGACCACCGAGGGTTCGTTACGGCGTGGTTATCAGTTTTCTCTTTCTTCCTTTTAGTATCTGGGCTCGATATGGTTCGTAGTTAACGGAACGCGTTAGAAGTCAACTTTTGAAGAAAGAAAAATAAACCCTTAATCACAACTGCGTGTTTCAACGCTCACATCGACCGAATTACTAATCAGTGATGTTGACTGTGGATCGCGAAAACAATTTCAGGGATCGTATTAAAAGTATAATGTTAAAATTAATGGTCCGTGTAATTTTTATCTTGTTAATTGTACAAATTACAGCAAGAAAAAATGTAACAGACAACGACGCAATAACACGACGGGGGCGGGCCGATATTGCTCCTCCTCCCGTTCGCAGTTAGATGGGGCCAGGAGAGTTTAGGCTTAAAACATTAAAACAATTGTCCTAAATATACGCGCAGTTCCACTACAAAATGTGTGTTTATATGGTAGTATGCATTACTCTGAAAAGGTTCTGTCAGCTTGTGAGGCAACGAGAAATTATTTTCTACGTCTGTTTAGCTGATACTGATTATGCATGAACGAAATCCTGTTCATATAAAACATTCTTCGTTAACCGAAGCTTCATTACGTTATCTGGGTATTTCTTATTTCATGAAAAACAGCATCTTCCATGCGATGCCGTGGTTTTTAATTCCAAGTTCNTACGTTATCTGGGTATTTCATATTTCATGAAGAACAGCATCTTCCATGCGATGCCGTGGTTTTTAATTCCAAGTTATTTGTAGAAAGATTATTTTTGCTGATCACTGTGCCAGAGCCCTGGATGACATATTTTCAGAACATCTTGACATCAGGAACAGTACNTTACGTTATCTGGGTATTTCTTATTTCATGAAAAACAGCATCTTCCATGCGATGCCGTGGTTTTTAATTCCAAGTTCTTTGTAGAAAGATTATTTTTGCTGATCACTTTGCCAGAGCCCTGGATGACATATTTTCAGAACATCTTGACATCAGGAACAGTACAATGTTATAAGAAATGTCTCACGTTGGATTGACGAATGGTGAAAACAAAACAGACAATACGTTTTTATAACGTTATTTGACTTTAAATGACTGCTGAGCGGGATGGTTAACGTTTGTCTTGCCATCCGCACTCCTCGACATGAAGACGACGCTGCACACACATACACACATATAAATATATGTGTGTGTATATATACATATAATTTCACTGTATCGACTAATTACTACTACTAATCTTAAAAAACTAATTTAAATAAACAATTTTTATTGTTCATTTATAAATTTCATAATTTAATAATGCCAGTGTTAAGTTCGTTGGGCTTTTTTTCTTTTCCGGAAAATGATTTCTTAATAGAATAAAGTCTTTGATTTAGTTTTTACCTTAGAGCGAAGTCTTGTTTTCAAATCCCATGAATCTTCATTGCTGATAGAACGACGTGGTAAATTCTACGATTATAGGTTTTATATAGTTTTTTCTTACCTAAATGGGCATTGTTTCCTTTTAAGTTATTAAATACGTACTTGAATACAAATATTTTACTCGCTACAAATTAAATAGCAATTTTTTTANTGTTTCCTTTTAAGTTATTAAATACGTACTTGAATTCAAATATTTTACTCGCTACAAATTAAAATAGCAATTTTTTTATATATTTTTGCATAAACAATTTACTGTATTTTTTTTATTCCGCAGGCAGTTCTTTTACTTAGCGAAGTCACGCTACTTGTACAAAAAATATATATATCTCACCGTAATTTTGCAACTTGCAGGATGCAGAATGTGCATAATTTATTTCCTGTCAAGGTACCGGAGGACCGTGTATAAATGCGTTTGATGGTTTTTATTCAAGAGAACCTTCGTACAATTTAAAACTACGAATGATAAATATAGGTTATAAAAATCCGTTACGCTAGGCAGGTTGGCAATACAAGGGCTGTGTGTAAAAAAGTTAAAATCTAGTTTCGAGGGGAAGCGAGATCTTAGTTGAAACTGGTCCAAAGCAACTAAAGCAGTAGCTTCATTAATCGTGATTACGTTGTTCTTCCTTTAAGGTCGAGGGGCATGAGAGAGCGTTGAAACACTGCACCCAAATCACGGTACGTAGAGCAATATTTTTACGATATGGCCGANGATGAAAGAAAGATATTAAACTCGCTTTAAGAAAAAAAAAGTGTATGATACCCTTTGCTGTTCCTTGCAGATATATTGTTGAACTTAATTCGTGAAGTTCTCAACGAGAAAAGTTCTACAACGGGTAGTGGCGGGCGGGCAAGCTCGTTGTATTGCTGAAGTAGGTTGTTTATGGCCTCTGCGCAGCTATATACACACCTCTCACCTCTCGTTGACGATAAACTCCTCCCCCCCTCCCCCCAACCAACATACAACCAAACTCCACCCTCCCCCACACACACATTCACACATTTTCTTTTTAGAAGTTCCATGATCTCGGCGAGAACCTTGCCCCATATGTGGAACTTGTCGATAAAAAAATAGGGCCGGGAAAACGTTGCAGATGGTGGAAAGGTGGGTTGGATCTATTTTTTCTCGGAAACCCAGCAGGTATCTACAAGCTGGGTCTGCGATCGGCACCGGANGGAAAGGTGGGTTGGATCTATTTTTTCTCGGAAACCCAGCAGGTATCTACAAGCTGGGTCTGCGATCGGCACCGGACTTATGAAAAAGTATCAACTATCAGGTGCCTGCTTAATTTTTCGCCTGCAAGGAGAAAAAAAAAAGGTTAATGACTTTCAAACGAAAATATTGCGGATTCCAAGTAAGTTCAATAGTCTATCGTTTCTGCTNGGAAAGGTGGGTTGGATCTATTTTTTCTCGGAAACCCAGCAGGTATCTACAAGCTGGGTCTGCGATCGGCACCGGGCTTATGAAAAAGTATCAACTATCAGGTGCCTGCTTAATTTTTCGCCTGCAAGGAGAAAAAAAAAAAGGTTAATGACTTTCAAACGAAAATATTGCGGATTCCAAGTAAGTTCAATAGTCTATAGTTTCTGCTGGAGTCTTTACGAAAAAACAGTTTTCTTCCCGAGAATTTCGCTCCAACAGTGGGTTCTCAGTATTCGCGTTTTAAAAAAATGAGGCGTACTATAGTGGAAGTAGTTCAGTTTGTTCAGTCATAAGAACAAAATGGAGCAGAATATCTCTGGGATATAAGTAACAAAAAACTATTATATATAAGTGGTAATGTTTTCTATGTATTAATGACCGAGATTTTCAACCATTCGTTATAATTCCTTCTACACTTTTTAAGTATGTTTTTTTTTATTTCTATCTCCCCATATTTCAAGCAGAGTTAACTATTCATGGAAACATACGATTCTAGGAAATATATTTAACAGCAGTGCCATAATATGTTTATCTGGCAAAATTTGAAGACAGCAAGGTATCCAAGTATACTGGGTAGAAAACTCATAATTTATGAATTTTTGCCGAAATTCAGTGTGCAAGCAGTGGAAACTGACGTTATCTCTTTACATACCAAATCATACTTTTATAAAATACTTAATTTATCTCATTGTGCGTATTTACACGGAAAACATATTGATAGGGTTAAATTATGTGTGTGTATATATAGACAAAGTGTAAACTTCAATGAACTCAATACGCAGGAAACTACTTAACTGGGAATCTTTTTAAGAAGTTCCACTGTACTTCATGCGAGATATCATATAAATGTTTAATGAAAAATTATTAAATTTTATGCTTATTACAACTAGTATCGAAGGACAAATGTTTGAGTAACAGGTATAAACAAGTCTCTCAGCACTAAGGATCCCGGTTCTCTCTTACACCCAAATGGACTAAAAAAAAAATTCTGACGGGGATACTCAATGTGGTGCATTGCGGATAGTGCAATTGGGTGTGCCCGTTGTGTGCCCGTTGAAATATTCGCAACTACGGTCAAGGGGATATACGTATGTATGTATTCAAATATAGAAATTAGAATCATTCAACTAACTGAGAAACAGCCTATCCATTAAGGGAAATGGAAAAATGTCGAATTGCGCGAATTCTCTACACACAAAATCAAGAATAGAATTTTAAATCAGTGAAATTTAGTCACTTTATCAATTAGTTATTTGGCGCTGATTATTAGTCGCACAATTTAAATTTTTTTTCACTGATTTGGCTCAATTCTTACTGTTTCATGTTTAGAGCATGGAAAGGAAGTTGAATCTAATATGTGGAATGAAAGAATAATTATTCCAGGTAGAGATGACCTTAAACGATATTTACAAATATCTATGATAGCTGTTACAGCAACAGTAATATATGTGACTTACATAGATGATTTTGCTACAGTGGCAAAATTATAATATAGTCGTATTATACTTTGTCTCATATAAGTTGGACAGATTCTGACATTTTGACGAAAGTAGTGCCAATGTTTACTTTTCGTTTATGTATCCTTTCGCCATCAGTTGGTGCGTCAAGTGGAGGCTGTATTTTTTATCAACACGCTGTCAACTAATCCACTTGCTATTGTACTGTAATGCTAAACCAATTTTAAGATATTTTAGACTGACATCTGTCTAAAAAATTAGTAGATTATAAAAGTAAAAATATAAAACCTTGCAAAAAATTTAGTATTTGCAAACTTTTATTTAATTTGTCCGAGACAGTGAATTTGGGATAACATTTGGGAGACGGTAGTTGTAGCTATTATCACGCGTTGAACATTATAGCTAATACATTCGAGTTAGAAATATGTGACGTGGAATAACGTTAGCATTGCTTAAAAACTATTCACACTTGTCCCACTTTCTACGGAAACAAGGAAATGGGTTTTCGGAGAACACTATGGCGTACACTTTACGTAGACGAACGATTACCTGCCGAATAGAAATTACTAGTACTCGAAATCGGTGTATGAGAAATGTATGTTACTTTAAAAATTATACAGAGTTCGCGAAAAATAAAACTATCAGTATCTGTTCGTAAATTTATTATATATTGCACACGAATGCTATTATTTTCTAGCTGGTAATACTTCGGAAAAGATCCGATAGATGGCGCACACAACATGTCAGAGCGAGAGCTGAGCCGCTTGCTTTGCTCAATAGATCGCGTCTTTTTAAAGTTGACTGTTCTTCTATTACTGGCTCGGAACTACACGAATTTGAAAGATATTTCGTCAAATTACTAGAAAAAAAATATTCAACAATATTATGCAATATTTCTGTATGCTTTTTGAATTAATATCAAGCACGTAAGGAAAGTGGGGTTGGAGAGGGGTGATAATATGTGAAAAAAGGTTTTGAAATTGCGTTTCATTTGGATACGGATATTTTTAATGTGCCTTTCATTTTGAACAGCTATACATTTCTACTTTAGCACGAAGTTTAGCTTCTAACACTAAAAACCGCTGTTTTATGACCATGTAAAATATTTACATAATTAATTAGATCCTTGAGAAAGAATACACGTATTTTCTGTTTGTGTAATGTGCGTCGGCAGTGCACTGATAATAGCCAACGTAATATTAACTTTCGTTCGTTTGTGCATTAGCTGATACAGGATTTTGTAAATGGAACTTTGTTTGTTTCATATAAGTCAAGTTGCCACTGACTGACTGTCAGAATCTGGCCAATTTATAACTGTGGTAACAATAGCAATAATGTTAATTTCAGAAAATAAAAAAACAGGAATACGGTGCGAATTCACAACAAATGCGACTTGAGTTGTATAATATTCTGAAGGTTTGTTGTTTCTAAATTTAATTTTTCTATTGTTTTGCGTATTATTCTTTCTTCAGTGATAATATGTATTAAATATATCTTTGAAGTATGAATTTAATAATTGAATTACGGTTTGATGATTTAAAATAAAACTAACACGAAAGTGCATACAAAACAAAGCATCGCAGTTACACTGTACAATAAAACAGTAAGGTGGAACAAACGTAATTAAAGTGAAATTAAAGGAATTCAGGTAAAAAGGTTTAGTATAATTGCTTAAAAGTACGGAGTCGCCATCTCTTGGTAAACAAGAAAAATCCAGTATAGAAGACTCGGCTGGCTGTGACGCTGTGACATGTCACAGGCAGCTGAAATGAACTGTGACGGGCGAAGGAGGTATAACAAACCTGTGAACATGTGTCCAGTATGCGACTTGTCGTAGTCACAGATACTTCAATGACTCTCTCACAGATACCTCCTGTGACGAGGAAATAACTGTGTCAAAGAAGCAGGCTGCGATTTAACGGCCATCTCTAATTCCAAGATACCACTAATAAGTGGTATCAACCAGGGCTGTACAGTAATGGACAGAAACAGTGTAGAGTTTCCGTAGTTACTGACTGCAGGAATGTGATTAACTACACCTAGCATTTTAAACAAATTTAATTTAATTAATTATATTATAAATTATATTTACATGTTGGGTGCAGGTAATTTAAATCAGTTTTTAATGTTTTTTTAATGAAAATTTGTGCAGATCTGATAAAATAATATCCATACAATTTAAATACACATTTATTCAACAACTCAGAAAATGCGAAACATTATGATTCCCAACTTATGGACCATTAAAAATATTGCTGTTGTACGTCTGAATTGTTTTACAAACCACCGTATCATTTTCTCCAAAATTTTAGCTTTATAATACGTGACGAGTTAATCAAACGTTAACTATCGGTAATAACATTTTTATATATTCTTTGAATGAAGTGTCTCGGAAATAGTGCTACAGTCGTNTCAAACGTTAACTATCGGTAATAACATTTTTATATATTCTTTGAATGAAGTGTCTCGGAAATAGTGCTACAGTCGTGTACCAACACTGAGATCAGCGAAGTGAAAATTTATCTCTAAATATATATTTGGTAATTATTTTGAGAGTTTAAGTTAACATAATTTTTCGAAAAGGTAAAAGCAGACTCCAGGAACTGTATAAACTATCTTACACACAAAACTCAATTTTAAACCATAAACTTGCATTTCAACTGAATTGCTTGCCAGTGAATATTTAAACGTGGTAAATGTATAGAATTTCCGAAATGAATGTGATACAATTTTTATTTTCGCATTCTCTGTCAAATATTCACTTCCTGGCTTTCTACATACGCGATTCTTTGCTTCACATTTAAGTTTATCTACTGACATGAAAACACCAAACTTCTGTGATTAAGTAATTTGTTTCAAAGCCTTCAAAGCCATTTTTCTATTCGGTAACAGCTATTTTATTTTTAATGGAGAGTTACTTACGCGTAGTCGAGCTTACTGAAATATTCCAATATATACACTGACTGGTAGAACTGTTAATTCGGTAGTAAATATGGTGAAAATATATAGCATGACGAATATTTTATTTCCGACCTTAGGTACTATAGCAGCAGTAACGACAAAGAGCATAAATATTGGTTCAACAAATACCCGCATATTCAAATCAAGTGACCTCCGGCAATAAAAGCAATGAAATATTTGCAGAATGCAGCGGCCAATTCCACGAACCTAGCGACTGATAAAGCGACTTTGTTATTTACAGCACGAATAAAAAGCAGTGACAAGGGTTGTGAACTAACTCGAGTCAATGAACGTTCGAAAACTACAATCACGGACAAATAAAATTAAGCATGGTAGAGTAGTGTTTCAAAGACACGTGACTGTACTTAGACGGCCACATTATCAGAGTGCATTTAAAACCAATATATAGTCCATTCACGGTTATTCCCTGCTTTTCTGACACCCTGCATAAGTTCAACTTTCCAACTGGCCGCTACTTATCCTTTCGCCACATGTAAACAAATACACAGCCATGTGACTTTCACGTGCTCAAATGTCAAATGCTATGTTTAAAGATTTTAACTGTCTAAAAATAAAGGGCATGTGTTAAAAAAATTGTGGGTGTTGATTTTTACAAAATTTTACACTGAGAGGGTTTGTTATTGTGAATGCATTGCCAACTAATAAAATATTTACGTAAATTAAGATGTATTGCACTGTTAATTTTTGTTGACGTAAATAAGAGACTGTTTATCTCTTCTTAATTTTACTGTAGCTAACTTTTATTTTAAATTTTAGGCGGAAGGAAGGGGGGAAGGGGTGCGTGAATGTAAAACTATGTATTGTGCAGGCGTTTATTTTGCCAATTGTAAACCAAAAGTTAACTAAATTTTAGCACATCCACTATTGCGTTGTCATATTTCTCCTATACTTCTATGCTGTGAATTATTCCTCTACAGAATGGTTTTTGTACGACTCTCAGAACGAATCCTTTCGTTCCACTTTGTCTGATCAAAACGTACGTGTTATCGGCAATGTTTCTTATTTCATACAAAAGTTCTTTGCCAATATTTTTTTTTTTCTATTTTTTTTTTTGGCACTTCCAATACACTTACCCCAAAACAGCACATCACGTGTATCCAAGACGGAACTGAATTAGGGAAACGAAACTTGAATAACAAGGGTAATATTAAAACTATAAAATTAAGGCAGTAATAATAAATGTTGAGACATTAGGCCGGTGAGTTTGGTGACATATTTCCCTGCAAACTCCGGTAGCAGTGTGTACACGCAGCGGAATTCGGGAGCCAAGATGATCGTCAAACGGCGCATCTGAAAGTTAACAGGTCTGGAACGTAACACCACGTGCAAGAAACGCACCTTGTTTGTGCACTGGGTTCTACAAATATTTCATGCCCAAGAACCTAATTTATGCCCACCATAGCTATCTGAAAACTGAAAGCAGAAACAATTATTTTACAAATGTGGTATTTAAAAAAGCAATAGGACAATACTTTACCAAAGAACTACTTTCCTTCTGCCGCTACCAACATTCCATTTGTATAGCTGATTCTCACTGTTCATCACTGTCAACTAAATAAACTATAACATTTGTAGAAAAACAGCAAGTAAAAAATTAATATTACCAAAAGATAATATATGTTATGACTGGTCATAATTATCCTGCAGATCGGCAACGGGACGGAATTGGCGTCCGAGCTGATGCAACGCACGTTCTATCGGGGACAAATCAACATAACCTGTTGGCCACTATAGTGCAACACGACACAAAGATCCCACAGGCAGATTTGCCNTATCGGGGACAAATCAACATAACCTGTTGGCCACTATAGTGCAACACGACACAAAGATCCCACAGGCAGATTTGCCGTATGTGAGAACGTTATTTGTCTTGTTAAAATACTGTTCCAGGAAGTTTTCCAATGAGTCACGAGCGGTTAACACACGAGTGGTCTTCTTGATCCAGGCAGCTCTATCATAAGCGGAAACACACGACAATGCACCATGTTACTGACGTATCGCTGAGCTACCAGGGTCCCACGAATCATTACTAGACGTGACCGAAGACGCGATGACACAAGTATTGCTGGCGTATTTCTCGGCAGCTCCGCCAGCTTGCGTCGTCTTTACCTCGGCCTCGCCATACGCGCACACGACAGTCGTCCGTGGTAACACAGAACCGAGACTCGTCGCTGAACAAGATACACCACTCGTCACCGCCCTTCGTCTCCGGGTAATGCACCACTTCGAATGCTGCCTTCTTTGCTCTGGTGTTAATAGTCAGAAACCGGAGAACTCGTAGTCCAGTTCATGTACACGTCTTAACGTAACCCTTGGCAGCCCCTTGCGTCAGTCAGCGATTCGCAACGAAGAGTCACGCACTACCTTAGACGCTAGAAGACGCCAGGCGTCCTACTTACAGCGTTGGCGGCAGCGTGAACAAACATTGCATGAACCGTAAAACAAGTACATATATTTGTTCCGCCTATTCGTGGTGTGCCATCACTCTGAACCCAGTTTACGACTGCAAACAAATTACTTATCAAAATCGCTATGTAACCTCAAGCATTTTTATTTTTTTTACAAACATGATCGTACACGGAGTAACGCCGATAACCTGGTACTGAAAGTTAATCATGAAAAAAATAGTATTAAACCTTGTACGCACTTTCAAATCTGCTGTCATGAAATTAGATTATCAATATAATTGCTAAACACTTATTCTGCATTGATTTTATTCAGCATGTCGAAAATTAATGTAAAAGNATTAGATTATCAATATAATTGCTAAACACTTATTCTGCATTGATTTTATTCAGCATGTCGAAAATTAATGTAAAAGTTTGCTGTAAACTTTCCTGAATTCGTGCATAAATGTATTCACGAATAATTGCAGGTTATCTGCAGGTGTGTAGCATGAATTTGACTCAAGAGTCTTTGTGGCGTTTTTTATATACAGGCTATTTTACAACATCGCATAAAATGTCTTGTTGATATTAAATAGTATAATCTTAGTATTCTCTACCGTTATGTGTTTATATTTCTGTATAATTTCATGCTCACGACGCTTAGAGAGACTGAATTTGTAAGCCGATAATGTAGTGCCAACCTTTATCAGAAACGAAAGAAACCGATGCCGTCAATAAAATCTGCGTCTTGTTTTTGTGCAGTATGAGGCTTCAGGTTCCTAACAAATAGAGTATTTTTGCTTATATTCCACAGGAACTCTTTAAAATGTACTACCAGCGAAATGTGTTTCCAGTGAGATAATAAAGTATTTAATTTCTTATAACTATGTATTTATTGAGTTCTACTAATCAAAATAATGAATATTCGCAGAACTGAAAGCTGACACACTTCGGCACAGCTTTGAACAGGTCTCAAAAAATACCTCTGAAATTAATTAGAATAGAAGGAAAAATGATGACTTGGACTGGGGTCTTAAAATTAAAAGCTGAAAAATCGGAAGACTTGTGTAAGTTAAAGCACGATGTCCTATTAAAATTTTGTTAGTAAATATTTTTCCATGTAAAATTAACTCAGTGATAAACCGATTTGTTAATATATTTGCNCTATTAAAATTTTGTTAGTAAATATTTTTCCATGTAAAATTAACTCAGTGATAAACCGATTTGTTAATATATTTGCATATTGTAGCACTTACGTGTTCAATATTTTCTACCAAGATATAACATTTTGTAATGAATATCGAACATCACAAATTCATTCTAATATGAGACTTTAAAAAAAAGCAGGAGGTAAATAAATACGTACAGAGAAGTTAAATTCCCGAAAAAGTCACAAAATCCCGATGCCGCGGTTTGGTGTTTCTTCACGTAGGCACCAAGCTAACACAACAGCCCAAACCAGAGTTTAAGGGTTACGTGTAATTAAGCCATTACGTCAGGCCCCCAACTGTTTGTTTTCCCGCAAAATGTATGAGCCATTCGGCATCCAAAAACATTGTTTTGTCGTAACACTGTTTAATATTTAAATCAAGCATACGTAGCTAGTGTAGTCAAATATGATTCACAGGTTATAATCAGATGTAAGTTATTAAGTTATTTTCTATAAACTGGTTTGTCAGTTAGGAGATTCGCTAACATTCGGTGAACTGGGGCAGCGTATATTTGTGATATAGGTAGGTATATTTATAAACAATCGCTTGAACTTCGTCGATAACGTGTCCGCAGAATTTTATTACCTTCTGTGGTTATACAGTTTTTGTAGTCTGAATATGAATTTTTATTTACTTATTATATTTATTAATTAAGTTTTACAGTTTATTTATTCCAAATTGTTGTATTTTTTTTGTATCGGAAATATTCCAAATAATTATATATTTACTAATGCCTGTAATTTTTGCTTTTTTTCCGACACCGTTGTATACTGGAATGCCAGAAGTAAAATGGTTTTCATAATAGCCTAACTTAAAATTGCAACTAAAACGGCTACGTCTAAAGCTTATCTGGAATTCAAACACGAATTCTGGGAATTGGAAGAAGTATTTATCATATATTATTTTTAATTATAATTTTAAAATATAGTAGACTCTATTAGGGCCACCGTTAGGAAATCGTGGGAAAGAAAATTCGACCAATGAAAAAAAGAAAATAAGTAAATAAAGCTAGAAGCCNGGCCACCGTTAGGAAATCGTGGGAAAGAAAATTCGACCAATGAAAAAAAGAAAATAAGTAAATAAAGCTAGAAGCCCGCTGAATACAGCGACTCATTCCAGCAATCAAACGCTGTAGAAGGAGCAGTACTGTTGTTGCGTTAGACCTTCCTCGCTGCTCTAGAGAAACCTCGTTACTGATATTACTCTCGTGCATCACTTCGAAACTNGGCCACCGTTAGGAAATCGTGGGAAAGAAAATTCGACCAATGAAAAAAAGAAAATAAGTAAATAAAGCTAGAAGCGCGCTGAATACAGCGACTCATTCCAGCAATCAAACGCTGTAGAAGGAGCAGTACTGATGGTCCTCTTCGTTTGTTGCGTTAGACCTTCCTCGCTGCTCTAGAGAAACCTCGTTACTGATATTACTCTCGTGCATCACTTCGAAACTNTTGTTGCGTTAGACCTTCCTCGCTGCTCTAGAGAAACCTCGTTACTGATATTACTCTCGTGCATCACTTCGAAACTAATTTCCACACAACAGAACCACCCGACGTCGTAACCTTCTTTCGAAATGGTTTCAGCACACTCGCCTGGTAATACACGAACACGATTTCGTTAATCTCGCGGCGGATGTGATATTATACCGCACTTTCTATTTCACTCTGGAGCGCCTAGCACTCCATTGCCGGCACTTAAAACTATTACATTTTAATATATTACTTCTTCCAGTATTACTGTATTTACCTTTTTCTCTACCGAACGTTTTTTGCCTTGCGTTCATACTCGCCTGGTGAACCAATTTTACAAATTAGGTGGCGCTAAATATAATAAATTACTTCACATAACGCTACTGGCTTTCAAGGCAAGATACAAGCGAGTCGCCTAATCCTACACTTACAAAAACGTTAGTTACGTTGATCTTTATTTTCCCAAGTCGTCCTAATTGCCCTTACTCCGTCGGACGCGTAGTGTCTGTACAACGTTCGCTATCGGCAGGATTCCAAACAATGGAATGCCGATTTGGCTGTATCCTACATAAATGTATTCCCATCGAAAACCCTAAATACAATCCTTCGTGCTTAATTTACCAATTATTAAAAATTATACTTTTCCATTAAATTGTTTATGAGCTGCAGTGTTCTTTTAAGATTCTAACAAATACAATCGGTAGAATGGAATTTTATTCCGTAGAGTTGTGTAACCACGAACACCAGCAAATAGTGCCAAGAGGTTTAAACAAGGTTGGTTGGAATGTTTTACGGCGGTAACATTGTTCCAACGAGCGGAGGTATTTGGCAATCTTCCCGCTATGGCGCCACACTTGCGAAGCGAAGGAATCAAACCGGAAATGGTTTGCGCCCTACCTTCAACGTGGGTTAGGTCATGCTCTCCGAATCGTCGACCTAGTACACCAGAGAACACCTTAAGTAAGTTTCCCGTCGCCTTTAATTTTTCTTCCTTCACAACCGCGTCACGTATTACAAACATTAAAAATATTTTGCTCTGTCTAACAATACGTCTACTTGTAGAACCGACGCAACTGATAATATGGGCACGTTAGCATATGCATACGCTTAAACATGAAGCCAAAAATCCTGTTTCCCTAGCGAAATAACACTGTTGCAAAGCATGCCACGGCTCAGTCGAGTCACTTGTTGAAAAGTGTATTCCCGAACATTTATATACGCCATTTCCATGAACTCTGGGGCCCGGGTTGTGTAGTGGTTAGTCCACTCGCCTCCCCACCGAGGCGAGGCAGGCTCGATTGCCGGCGGGTCGTCTGGGTTTTCGTATGTGGGAAACGGCGCCGCTGACCGGCAGGTTTTCTCGGTTCGCTCCCGCTTCCCCCACTCTCGCATTCCGCCACATCTTCATATTCGCCTCGCTTCGCCTTCATCGACGCTCAAGACCTCGCTGTTAAAGAGCCAGCCGAAAATTCTCAACTCAACTTTCAGTAACTCAATGCAAGGCTGACTGAGAACATATTTCATGTCTAACGTCTTCGCCATAAAGGACTGATGAAATCGGGTATTATGAAAACTGTGTTTTCTTCGGTACTTGAACACCTATTAAACTTATTTACTTCGATAAGGTCAGGATGAAGACATTAGAATGAGGCAAATATAGAACATAAAACGCGTGGGTAGATCATTTAAGTGATGTTTTAACTTGAGTACACGTATAAAAAGTTTAGTGGAACCTATTCATTTTATACGTTGACTTAAAAAATGTATGTAGGCCTAAACTAAAATAACAAATCATGTAGCATAAAATAAAAAATATTGTAAACTAATATGACTAAAAAAATTGAAAACCTTTTAATAAAAATGCAAACCGTTCTTCCGATAATATTAGTATCCGTACACAATTAAAATACCCAAATAAACTATCATAAAACTGGCAAACCGCACAGCAATGCCTTGTCAGGAAACCCGAATAAGGAATACGCAGCTGAAAATTACATTTTTTTTACTGGCGTTATTACGAAGGCTGTTGTATTCTATTATCTCACAAGTATAATACTTACTAAAAATTTCCGATGTTTCACAGCATGAAGAAAAAAGCTACCGATCTGCATTGCTGGTTACACTATTGCAACATACAGCGCTACTACCTAGGATTTGCAAAAACACTCTCACAGTCTTATCTATGCTGTCTCTAATACAAATTTTTTTTTGCTAGAAATCAATTATGCATATGGCCGATATTTATTTTAAGCAGTCACTACGGCAACCTGCTCTTTTGCTTTAAATAAAATGGTCNCAATTATGCATATGGCCGATATTTATTTTAAGCAGTCACTACGGCAACCTGCTCTTTTGCTTTAAATAAAATGGTGGTAGTATGGTTTTCACATTCTCGTGGCAATTTCCATCAAAAATCCATTAGACATTCAGAAGACATTCTACTGTTGTGGAGTTTGATCTAGGAGCGATATAGATAGAGCATGAGTGAGATAGAGATAGTAGATGTCACAGTGGCAACGCTGCCGACTTCCCCACGCAGCCGCCACGAAAATGAACTAGCACTACGTGGTGTTTATACCAAGAACTACAGACTCTTACCTGCTGGAGTGGTCAGAAACCTTAGCCTGGAGAAGTCCACTCTAGGTATATCTTTACTCAATGCCAACGATGAGAATCTCAGGAGGCAAGTTGCTGATGTAAATACCGCACGCCACTTAAGTGCCTGGCGCATAGAGACGATGGGATATGTGGTCAGCGCACCTGGGTCGCCCGTAAACATCCCGGGTTTTTAGGCATTGGTCACGCAAAATACCTCTAGCCAGGCAAAACCCTAAATGATTAGCATCTGTTATAAACGTATAGGTTGGTCCGCCTAATGTGGACACCCCAAAAATTTCCGGAACTGTTGCAGATCACGAAATGAGGTTTTCGCTAAATGAAATTACGTACCAGGGCAAGTAATTGGCCGCAATGTGACTATTCGTTACACATGTATGGACAGAAATAATTAAACCACTTGTGATTCTTCCTCTGGAAACATGCATTTATTTCAACGACATCTGAAAGTATGTGCCAAGATAAATTCAGTGATATAGCATATGCAATGGAAAGTAACACAGAAACGCAAGAAATAATGTGCAAATATGATTAAGTTAGGTGGGCCGGTAGCATGGGGCAGTGGACCTGTAGTCACAGCTGTAAGCAAGCAACACGCGCCGTGACTCATCCTGGAGGGACCGCTTCCTTATAGCAGCATAGCGCTTACCATAATGGTTCAAGGGGCACGGAATGCGATATTGGACAAAGGAGAGCGCCGCAGGGGAGGGAAGACGGGAAATGTGAGTGCAAGTCAGACATCAATACATTACATTTTATTAAGACACCGACGTAATTCAGGAGATTTGTTTCCTAGTCATTATCTGTTCTGAGCAACGAGTGCGTACAGATGCACAACAAAAATAGAACAAACCAACCTCAGGAGAAATGCAATCGCATCCATAGTACAAAAGAGTACATTTATAGTTGAAATGCTTCACATTAGGTCTTTTCACAGCATGTGTTCGATGCGTTTACAATCGACAGCAATACACACCTGTAAACGCACATGTTGCTGGCGATGAGCGGTCTGAAGTGTTTCTCCAATAATACCTCTGCAAGCTGCCACAATGCGTTCCTGCATGTCTTCTGATTGTCGCAGGAACCGTGATGTACACCCTATCTTTCAGTGTTCCCCACAAGGAAAAATCTAGAAGTATGAGGCCGGGGGAGTGAACTGGCCATCTTAAAACACCACCACGCCCTAACCACTGGTTTGGAAACGTTTCATTTAACACTTGCCTCACCACCAAAGCAGAATGCGTAGGACAACCATCATGCTGAAACCACATAGCACGATGTATGTCAAGCAGCATGTCTTCCAGAAATGCCGGTAAGGTCTCTCTGAGAAAATGGGCGTATGTAAAGCAGGGATTGGCCAATGAAGTATGGCCCTATGACGTAGTATCCAACGATTCCACACCAGACGCTCAAGTTCCACTCTCGCGGATTCTCCGTCACTCGGTAGTGCATGTTTCGTAAATTTACACACCCATGGTTTGAGAAGGTCACTTCATCGGTAAACTCATCAGATAATCGTTGTCATTCCTTACAGACACCAGAACAAACCCACAAAACTAAACATGCTGCTAGGAATCATTTTCATGTAATGCCTGATGAAGAGCCACGTGATATGGATGGCATTTCCGTTGGCGCCGTATCCGTAAAAAACTTGTTTTATTTTTTCCTACGAACCTGGAACGTTCTCGTGTACCCATGTGGGGGTTTGGATCGACACGTGTCAACACATCGTGTTGATGCGTCTCGCTCGTAGCAGTCTTTCGCTGCACCCGTGTTGTGGGATTCCAATCACCTCGTGACAAGATACGTGTGCAAATTCTTCGTATCGTTTGCCGTGAGATGGGTGTCCGAAAAGGATACCTCTCACCATACATTTGGACGGCTTGCTTGGTATTTCTGCCACACTCGCCATAAATAAGTAGAGCGTCCTGTTTTCTCCTCATTCGAGAACTTCATTGCGTACGTACAGCCACACACTGCAGTACCACTTATCATAACTGATTACGGGGACTGGTGCTGCTCTGCTATAAGGAAGTGGTCCCGCCAGGATGAGTCACGGCGCGTGTTGCTTGCTTACAGCTGTGAGTACAGGCCCACTGCCCCATGCTACCGGCCCACCTAACTTAATCATATTTGCACATTATTTCTTGGCATTTCTGTGTTACTTTCCATTGCATGTGCTGTATTACTAAATTCTTCTTTCCACGTACTTCCAGATGCCGTTGAGATAAATGTATGTTTCCCGGGGAAAAATCATATGTGATTACTGTCCATACACGTGTTACGAATAGTCACTTTGTGGCAAATTACTTGCCCCAATACGTAATTTCATTTAGCGAAAACCATATTTCGTGATCTGCAACAGTTCCGGAAATTTTGGGGGTATCTATGTTAGGTGGACAATCCTTCATATATATATAACCTACTGTTATAAGCATTTTTACTTTAATAAGTATAAAATAAAACGAACTATTTCGGCTCATTACAAATTTAATAATTGTAATTTAAGTATGCCATAATGACATATTTTTTTAAGGGGCGCAATTATTTGTCCCTACAATTTTGACCACGCTGTGTTCGAGGTTTCATAAGATACCCTACCTAGCAATGGGTAAATGTAGTGGGAAAATGGAAACGTGAGGGAATTATGGCATGTCAATTCAACCGTGTAAGGAAGGAAACGTTGGTAGATCGGGATCACTCAAACATATGACGTGCGGTGAAGTCATACCATGAGGTTACTTTACAAACGTTCACCAAATACTTTCGACCGGCAACTGGAAGCTCTTTACGCCATTGTACCGTTTGCCGCGAGGTAGTTGCACCTGTATTCAGTGTATATGTGCTGCAATCTATAAGCCGAGATCGCGGCATGCAGTGTTGCCAATAGTTTTGCAGTGGTGCGCACCACGTTGCTGTTTGACTCTAGCTAGAACAATGGAAGAGCGTCATATGGAGTGACGAGTCAAGCTGCGCATGGTGGCGATCCTGTGTGAAAGTGACTGCGTGACAAATCCTTGCCGGGTATTATATACGCAACTGTTTAATTCACAAGTGCTTGAGTCTTGGCATGATCCTTTTCTTCTTGGTATCGTTTCGTTCATAGGTTTTAGTGTGTTGATCCACGAATGCCAAAGCCTGTGAAAACGTTTTGCACGATGCAAGGGTAGCCTTGCCCCCCATGTAAAAAAAAACGTAAATAGGCTTATTTAATTTCCAGAATTATTACAAAGTCTATAGCCAAGTGGTTTGAGGACATGGGAGTGAATAAACCCTAATTGCCAGCCCTAATTCCTCACATCGAGCTCACTGAGTTGATTTAGGCTGAGTTCGATTGACACCGATTCAAAGGCAGAAAAGACCACCCACGAGACTTCACGCAACTCTTCATAATGTGACAGGAGGAATGGAACCAAATTCCTGGAAACGGCTTCCACTTCTTGGTGGAAAGTCTTCATATTTAAACATTGGTACCAACTGAAATTTTTTATAATTTTTTAACACGTTGTTTTATGTTCTTATATTTTATGCTGGTGACTAGGGAAAGTTTACGCTTTTACACTTACATAAGGGAAGGGTGTTGTTTTTTAAACTGAAGTTAATTATAAAGACAGAAAAGACATTTAATAGAATTATTATGATATCACTACATAGTATAAAATGAAGTCCCTGGCGCGCGTCTGTCTGTCTGTATGACTGCGCTTATCTCGAGAACCACTAAACGGATTTGGATGCTGTTTTTACTGTTAGTATCTGCATTTATCTAGGAAGGTTTGTCTGTATTAAAAATTGCCTTACCACTTATAGGAGCTGAGCTATAACGGTATTAGTGAATCAAGTCAGGGAAAAAAGTTTGTCGCCAGCGCGTTCTCATGGAATACGCTGCCTAATCCTTTAGAGATATAACAAAATCATGTACGAAAAAATTGTGTAAAATTAAATGATCTACAAAAACGTAGCATATACCTATATTTAATAGATAAATAGTAAAAATAGTATTTACAATTTTAAATTACGCATTAAAAACAAAAGAAAAATTCACTGTCTTTTCTAACAAACAAGAACTAAATCTTTATCAAAATAAATTAATTTATTTAATCCTTCTAGCATGCCACTACACAAGCTTATTTTAAAAGTTGGAGCTCCCATAATTTTATTGCGAAATATAAATCTACCGAAATTATGCAACGGGTCTCGATTACAAATAAAAAGTTTAAAATTGTATCTCATTGAAGGTACTATTCTAACAGACTGCGGTACTGGAGAAACTGTTTTAATACCTACAATACCAATAATTCCCTTGGATTTGCCTTTTAATTTTAGAAGAGTCCAATTTCCAATAAGAGTTTGTTTTGGTATGACCATAAATAAGGCACAGGGTCAAACACTTAATATGGCTGGAGTGGATTAGAGTGGAGCATGTTTTTCACACGGACAACTCCACGTAGCCCTTTCGCGTGTCACGTCAAACAGAAATCTCTTTGTGCTGGCAGTCCGAGGCAAAACGATTAATGTTGTATACAAATACATTTTCTAAACCACTATAATATAATATTGTTATATTAGAGATGTATGAATGTGGGTAAAGCGAAGGAGGTAGGTATGTCAGGATCGTGATAGATGGAGGTCTATAATCTCTGCCTACCCCTCTGGGAGACAGACGTAACGTGCATACGTATGTATGTTATATATGATAGTAGTTTACTAATTTACTATCATAAAATATTATTATAGTCTTTCCCAATTTATTTATTAGTGTATCGCTGTAAAAACTAAACTGTACCCGGGTGAAGTACCCGGGTCGCTAGTACATTAAATATAAGCTATAAGCGAGGGAGATCCTAATCAATTACAGTATATGACCAACCAGAATAATACCGTCGCTGGAGGCTGAGTGTTGTGTCGGAAAGCGACGAGCGGTACGCCATGCTACATCTTGATGGCTTCATCTCAGCGTGGATCCTCAGACAGACAGACAGGCCCCGCACAAAGTCTTGCCAGGTATTATATAGTTTCTGGTGGCGTAATTGTCCCAAATACCGTGTCACGAGGAGGAGAGATCCGCTGGCGCTTCGCTGAAATGTTTAATGAACTGTTATTGTTGTAATGTGTTTTGGATTCTTCGCCTGGCCTGGATACCGTCCCGTCGCTGCAGTTCACTTGGTTTGTCCGCATTTACTGAATCATAACGACATTAAGTTAAAATTACCGTGATAGCAACATCTTCATGACTTTTACAATTTACCGTCAGATCTAACTTGTATTATATTGCCTGTTCAGTTTCAAGTGTCGTGTCGGGATGTTCTGTGCTTGTCAGAATACGTGAATTACCAGGTCAAATAGTAGCATTTTCCATGCCATTGCAGTTAAAGTAAAACCCATAAATTATCGCTGAAAATAAACTAATATAGTTAAGGGACCTAAAGAAGATCCATTTTTTTTTAGGTAATGATTAACGTTTGTTTATACTTACAGTTTTGGAGGCGTAACCACGGAAACGTACACTTAAGAGCCAAAAAAACTGGTACACCTACCTAACATCATGTAGCCCCCCCCCTCCCCCTCCGAGCTCGCAGAAGTGCCACAAGATGACGTGGCATGGACTCGAAAGGGTTGCACTTCTGTCACGTTTAATGATTCTCGTCAGTCATTGTTTGTCCCATTCTTTCACGATCTTTTTTCCGGACACGGCGATGTCGAAGATGTGATGTTTTACCGGATTCCTGATATTCACGGTACACTCGTGAAATGGTCGTACGCGAACATCCAAATGTTATCGCTACCTCGGAGATGCTATGTCCCATCTCTCGTGCGCCGACTATAACACCACGTTCAAACTCACTTAAATCTTGATAACCTGCCATTGTAGCAGCAGTAACCGATCTAGCTGCCGACCGCATCGCGTTACTCTGATTGGTTCCATACCTCTGTTATTTGCATACGCACGCCTATACCCGTTTTTTTTGGCTCTTCAGTGTATGTGTCCGTAAACGTGATCAAACATGACTGCCGAGAGCATTTACAATAAACTTGCTCGAGTGGCGTTTCAGTCTGCCATCAACGTGTAACGATGTTGATTATATTAAGCGAGAATTACAAGTTGTTCCATCAGCCTCTCCTTTGTTTAGCGCTCCGTGTATAAAGCGAAGAGCACTAATAAAGCCGCCTTCATTACGCTGATCGCACGGCTTGCCGTACCTAAAACACAAGCTTGAAGATAATGTTAACCCGTTTTATCTGAAAACGCACCCGGCTTACTCGAGGAAACTGTTTGGTAATTCACTTCTGTAGCGCCTGTATTAATCCCAACGTCTTTTAACCTTGCCGGAGTCTTTAGGAGTTATAATTTGAATACAATAAGAGGAATGGGAAAAAAAGAAAAAAAAAATTTTAAACGTTCAAAAATGAAGATTTCCAGTGTCAGTTATAGAAATTCATCAGTTCTCCTTCACCTCTAAGTCTATTCGAGCAAATGAGAACCTAATATAGTTAGCTTACTTAGCGTCATTATTGTGGAATGATAGCTCATTTTATAAGTCCTTCTTGNTCGAGCAAATGAGAACCTAATATAGTTAGCTTACTTAGCGTCATTATTGTGGAATGATAGCTCATTTTATAAGTCCTTCTTGGTTCACGGAAATCATTATTTACTGTCAATGCCTGTCTATCTGTGGATTCCTTTTAGGTAATTCACTGATTTCATATTTGTAATAATCGTTGGAGAGAGATAGTTTAAAATAATTAAATTTGTATTTCACGGCGTTAGTCCTATTTCAGGGTGTTAGCTCGCAGGGGGTTATGCTCTTACTACGACCAGATTAGAAAAGGGAAAGGTTATCTATCATACGTGGTATTTTACATGGATAAAACAATAATATGATTTCCTATCAAAACATAAATAAATAATTATTAATTAACTCTATACTGCATACACCACATCACTAAAGGCATTTCACTGTAAACTGAGCACTTTTGAAAGCGCCGCCGAAATCTGCTTGTATGTTCATTGTGTATTCTTCCGCCAAATGTAAAATTAACATTGCCGTGGGCCTCATGACTTTCTTCATGCGTCGGTTAAGTGAAACTGNTATTCTTCCGCCAAATGTAAAATTAACATTGCCGTGGGCCTCATGACTTTCTTCATGCGTCGGTTAAGTGAAACTGTGGAATTATTATAAAAGTATATATTTCACAAATTTGCTAATATCTTACACTTATAATTATTAAAAAATAGAAAGCANTGGAATTATTATAAAAGTATATATTTCACAAATTTGCTAATATCTTACACTTATAATTATTAAAAAATAGAAAGCAAAAGGAATAATTTCTGTATTCACGGATGTTTGCCTAACACTTTAAATTCAACGCTAGACATGGAACTACTTTCTCTACGTTGTTACCAACTTAGCTGGCCACATATCAGTCAACGTGCCCGTGAAATTATATACAGGTAGGGGCAGTGATATATTTCAAATGTTGATTTCAGAAGTGCTCAATAACTGTGAACAGGCTATATAATTCATGCAGCTAAGGAGCCAACGGAAGAGAAGATTATAAGGAAGGATATATTAAGTTAGTTGTATACGTTACGTTGTAGAAAAAAATAATTTTGAACTTTTGGCATGTAATTATAACGTAATTAGTGCCACATCATTTTTAAATCATCAGAAATTTATTTCCGTTTCCCAATTACCAGACAACAGGTGGACAAAATTTGGCTAGTACATTTGAAGGCACATGTGAAACGTAAACGTGCTAAAATAAGAAATATTTAGTCGTTTCAATGAAAATTGATTTAAGGCACAGAAACTGAAAATTCAACATGATGGTGAGACCGGGCCATAAACTAAGGTTTCCGCGTATAGTGCATTCACGTTTACTTCCAACTTTTCTGAATACTTGCTGAAGTTCTACTTTCAGGCTATTCATCCGTCTCACGCAAACAAAGCTCAACTAAGTCTAGAAAATTACACCAAAGGGACAGCGCACTGCATCTGTGCGCACTCAGTTTAATTATATTTTTCTGCATGAGAACTCTTTCTTGCTAAATACTACCAACACACTTATTTTCTTTGTGCTTTTATCCACGTAAATTATAAATGAAATATTATAATTTATAGATTAAAGATTACTAAAATTAAATTTAAATGAAAATAAGATACTTTTATGTTAACAAAAGTATAAAACGTTTGTGATACATGATATATTTAGGGAAAAGCAAACGTCATACGTGAGGTGATTTTTCAAAAGTTTGATTCTAAAGTGTGAAGATACTGCGAATTGACTATGAGTTTGCCAGCTTATAAAGCGAGAGGAGTTAATAAAGATAAATGTCAAAAAACGAAAGAAAAAAAATTATAAATGGGCCCCGAATGAAGCGTTGGTCAAGCCAAAACTGGAAACTCGTTCCTCGCAAAACCGAGGAGGAGGGAATAAGAAGAAAAAAAAAGAGCCGGGCCTGTGACATCTGGAGTACTTTGATGTATAGGGGGCGGGGAGGGGGAAGGACCTCTCGTATTTTCTGGTTCGCGGTAACAAAGGAAGTTAGCCTCGCGGTTAACCTCGGCGGATGTCGCAACCACACTGCCTCGCTCCCCCTGCGGTAGGCGCCTTGGGCGATCCTCCACTGCACATACCTACATCTGGCCCGCTTTGTCTGTCACTCGCAGGCGCCTTGTGTCCTCCTGACACGCCTACGCCCATTGGTCACCAAGAAATGTATTTCATATCTGTACCACACATTGTTCAACTTTAGACATTATCTCTTTCCTAGCCCAAAAAAAAAAAANAGAAATGTATTTCATATCTGTACCACACATTGTTCAACTTTAGACATTATCTCTTTCCTAGCCCAAAAAAAAAAATCATTTGAGTTCTCAGTTCTTTTGCGTAAGTAGTGTAAAAATCACAATTTTACTGTTTTAGAAATGTACATACCATGAAAACTAACTTACTTGCATTAATGAGATAATTCTTAAAGAAGATGGCAAAAAACTACTTCAAGACATCTATAGAATCACACAAGGACATATTTTTCCTGTTTTAAAAAAAAATTGCCTAAAATACGGAAAATCTTTTTCGTCTTTTCGACTTGCGGCTGCCCCTGAATTTTTGTAAAATAACATTTGTTAAGCAAGCCTTTGAAATGTATTAAAACAAGACCGCGCCCACTCGCTGCTCCAAACTACCTGGAGGTAAATCAAAGAGAAAAGAAAAAGTAAGTAAATATAGTCGCGTAGGTACGACAATCCTCCAAGAAGGCGAGAGGAACGCAGAACATAGGAAAACGAGCGTGATGGGGAGAGGCTGGCCGTAGGCGTAACTAGGCAAAATATTATTACGTGGTCCCAAGAGAAAGCTAAAGACTGAATGGAGTTAAGACGAGGACGAATGAAAATCAAAGGGAATCACTTACACCCCCGCATTACCCAGACAGGGCACAGGGGGTGGGGTGATGAGCATGCATGACTGGTATTCTGTTGGCTACATAAATCTATATAAAACAGTAAAAACACCAGTGTTACATGTAAATGTAAATGTCAATAATTCGTAACTACCTAAATAGGTATCTAAATATTTTTGCAATGTTGCTCTTACTGTACTAGGCTTATGTATTAATACTATAGTGTTCTTGGTTTCAAGAACAATCTCTTTTCGTCCACTGTGAAACCGAGCTCCAGAAAGGGGGTGGGTGGTGAGTGGTGATGGAGGGATCACCCCTGGATCCACGGCTGGTGCCGACGTGGTGTCTGATGTCGGTGCGGGTGTGTGTGTTGCAGGTGGCGTGGATCCACATCGACCGGCAGATGATCCTGACGATCCACAGGCACGTGATCGCGCGCGTGCCGCGGTTCAGCGTGTCGCACGACAACCAGAAGTCGTGGCTGCTGCACGTGAGCGGGGTGCAGCAGGAGGACCGCGGGTACTACATGTGCCAGGTCAACACCGAGCCCATGATGAGCCAGGTCGGCTACCTGCAAGTCGTCGGTGAGTCCCGCTCCTGCCTCCGCTGTCGTTCGCAGATGTGCGCTGCCGACTCCTAAACGTCTTCTCTCCGTCGAGCGAAACTTACATTTTCATTCATGTTATTAGTTGATTGATATTAAATAAAGTTTATCAAGATCGTAATAGTTAGCTTGAAAAGGCAAAATCATGTTAAACAAGGGGCTATTTGTAACAGTAAACAGGAGAAGAGACGTTTTGGAAATGTATTTTAAGAGACACTTTGGAAAATAAATATTGGACAAATAGACATTACGGGAGTGGAGGACTAAAAAAAACAGAAGCCATATTAGTAAAGAGGTAGTTTTGTTTCTGAACTAAGGGATACTTACTTTAACTGCCATTTNTAGTTAGCTTGAAAAGGCAAAATCATGTTAAACAAGGGGCTATTTGTAACAGTAAACAGGAGAAGAGACGTTTTGCAAATGTATTTTAAGAGACACTTTGGAAAATAAATATTGGACAAATAGACATTACGGGAGTGGAGGACTAAAAAAAAACAGAAGCCATATTAGTAAAGAGGTAGTTTTGTTTCTGAACTAAGGGATACTTACTTTAACTGCCATTTNAAAAAAAACAGAAGCCATATTAGTAAAGAGGTAGTTTTGTTTCTGAACTAAGGGATACTTACTTTAACTGCCATTTTGTATAAAACTTTAGCAGAAGAGGCACTTTGGAACTGCAAGCAACTGTCATTCTTAATTCTAGCAGGAAAAAAGGACTATTGGTAGCCAAATGATGCAGGTTTATCGACAAGAGAACGTCAGGAAATCAACGGAGAAAATAATTTTTTGCTAACCAAAGGCCAGACACGTATAATTTTTTTCTGGGTAATGCAGGGGTCTAATTATTTCCTTTAGCTTGTCATTGTGTTATCTATCTTATTACATTCCATCCTTTGTCTTTCTCGGGCCACGTAAATTTACTTTTTGTTTTGTTTTTATTACTTTGCCTACTATCACCCTTTGATGTATTATTTTTGTACATGGTTATAAACGATTTATTCTATTTTACTGCCAAGTTGCTCGGAGGGTGAATGTGGTGAGGTTGATCCTGCCATCCACCTTGACTATCCCAGCAACCTGGGGGTTATTCTTTAAATTCTAACATACATATTTATACTCAAATTTTCTAAGCCACTGTATAGCTACATTATATTAACTACTAGCTGTGCCCTCGGCTCCGCTCGCGTGGACTATAGATTTACTGTTTAGGTTTTTTTTTAAAATATAAAGTTGAATTTTACTTAGTGTTAATATTCTATACATATTATAAAACTCAACGTCTCGGGGAATTAAATGGTAAAAACATTTATTAGATATATGCTACCGCGGAGTTCTTGTAGGTCTTTTAATTCTACACAATTCTTTACTACACGATATAGTTCCCTCTTTAAACGTTTAGAGAGCGTATTGCAAGAGAGCGCGCTGGTGGCAAACTTTTTTCCGACTTGATTCACAATTATCGTTTGTAAATTTTTTGAGATATTTTCTCCCGATAAAAAGTAGCCAATATCACTTTTCAGCCCTCCAACTATTTCTGTGCAAGAAATTACGTCGATATGTTGTTGGGTTGCGACGTTGCATTGTTATTCCGTTTGTGTACTTTTTNATGTTGTTGGGTTGCGACGTTGCATTGTTATTCCGTTTGTGTACTTTTTCATTTCCCTATGAGAATTTCCCCGAGGGAATGATATATTTTCTCGGGATAGAAAGTAGCCTATGTCACTTCCCGGTCCTCCAGCTATCTCTGTACAAAAAATCACGTCGGTCCGTTGCTCCGTTGCGACGTGAACGAAGGACAAACAAACAAGCAAACAAACAAACACACTTTCACATTTATAATATCCGTCCCTTAGTTAGGCAGCAACCCGGAGGGAGGCCCGCAGATAATTTAATAAACAAATATTCTAACGACATAGCGCAGTCGTAAACCACTGGACTTGCATTCGAGAGGACACTGACTCGATTCCCGGTCCAGCCACCCTGATCTCGGTTTCCCGTGGGTTCCCGAGATCACTCCAGACGGATGCTGGGATGGTTCCTTACTGCTGCAGGCCATGGCCAACTGGCCCTCCAAATCTGCCAAACTTGCCGCTGGCCGAAGTTGCCGTCCAATCTGGTCCCAAACATTGTTAATGGGCGAGAGGTCTAGGGAAATTGCTGACCAAGGAAGCATGATGACATCACAAAGATGGGCAAGAGATACCANATTTTCTCCCGATAAAAAGTAGCCAATATCACTTTTCAGCCCTCCAACTATTTCTGTGCAAGAAATTACGTCGATCTGTTGTTGGGTTGCGACGTTGCATTGTTATTCCGTTTGTGTACTTTTTCATTTCCCTATGAGAATTTCCCCGAGGGAATGATATATTTTCTCGGGATAAAAAGTAGCCTATGTCACTTCCCGGTCCTCCAGCTATCTCTGTACAAAAAATCACGTCGATCCGTTGCTCCGTTGCGACGTGAACGAAGGACAAACAAACAAACAAACAAACAAACAAACACACTTTCACATTTATAATATTAGTTAGTTAGGATATCCGTCCCTTAGTTAGGCAGCAACCCGGAGGGAGGCCCGCAGATAATTTAATAAACAAATATTCTAACGACATAGCGCAGTCGTAAACCACTGGACTTGCATTCGAGAGGACACGGACTCGATTCCCGGTCCAGCCACCCTGATCTCGATTTCCCGTGGGTTCCCGAGATCACTCCAGACGGATGCTGGGATGGTTCCTTACTGCTGCAGGCCATGGCCAACTGGCCCTCCAAATCTGCCAAACTTGCCGCTGGCCGAAGTTGCCGTCCAATCTGGTCCCAAACATTCTTAATGGGCGAGAGGTCTAGGGAAATTGCTGACCAAGGAAGCATGATGACATCACAAAGATGGGCAAGAGATACCAGTGTTGTGTGGCTGGGCATTATCCTACTGGAAAGTGGGGTTGTCAAACTGCACCAGGAAGGGGAGCACACATGATCGCAGAAGAATTTCCTGGACGTATCGCCCTGCCATCAGGGTTCCTTCAACCGCCTCCAATGAGGTGTGTGGATCGTAGGAACTGGCACCCCACACCATGACACATCTTGTTGGGGTGGTGTGCCGCTCTGCAAAGAAACGTGGATCACGGTGCTGGCCAGGACATATTCCACTTGATCTGTCTCTAATGACCTCACTGTCGACGAGACGTTAAGTTTTGTATACCTGCCTTCCTAACTGACAGTCGTTAACAGAATGACTATAGCCTATTCGCGGTTATTTCACACTTTTTGAATCACTCCTTTGAAAAATCACTTCCTCGTATGACTGGTCAGATTGTTTCTTAAGTATGTCACGTAGCACAAGCCTACAAAAGTATTTCAATTCTGATTAAATTCAACTTTTACTAATATTTAATTTACAGTCCATAATTAATATGAATAAAAACAGGAAGAAAATAAGTGTGTTTATAATGCCCAATAAGAAATATTTCTCACGCAATGGTTATTAAACTGAGTGCGCACAAATACGGTGCATCGTCCCTTCGGTGTAATTTACTAGACTTAACTAAGCTTTGATTGCATGAAGCGGAGGAATATGCTAGAAGTAAAACTTTAGCAGGGCTTCAGAGATGTTAGAAGTAACCATGAATTGACCATATGGCTTCAGTGATGCACACGATAAATTGTTTGGCGTGTCCCGTACTTGAGTCGACACAACACGTTTCGTTGTCACAGACAACGAGCTTTGGGCTTCATGTTCGGCTGCAGTATTATTAAACGTTCATAGCCAGGAACAGTACCATGGTTCAAGAATCACCCACGGACAATATCATCAGGCAGTGGACCTCGCAATGTACAGAACCGGCCAAAAATAACTTTCTGTGCATTATGTTCACAGTTGCGTACACACTGAGTATGCATAAGATAAGACACTTTTACGTTCTATGAAAATTTAGTACGTACATGCCAGCCGTCCGCAGTCAGCTAAACACTTTAAAAGTCCTGCATAATTTTCAACTCATTATGTATCCTTTCCCCAAATATTAAATTAACATTTCCGTGTACCTGCTCACTTTATTCATGCGTCGATCAAACGAAATTGTAATAATTTTAGGAGCTTAAATATTTTCTACTATGTGAATAAACCCTACATAAACGAAATTAAATTAATTTAGGGCCCACAGATTTAAATATAACTTTTTTAATAACACGTTAAGATAAGGAACTACTTTTTCGACATCACTGCCAACTTTTCTATGAGCAAGCGACGCAGTGTGTCCGAGCATAACCGAATTTTAATTAAAGTTTCATATACGAAAGTTATTTTTATCTAAAAGAATGGGTCTGTTGTATAATAAAATCAACAAAAACGTCCACGTCATTGATTCTGACAATTTTGCTTGCGATTCGGGAGTCCATGTTAGAAGAAATGGGGATGCGTGGAGTATAACTGCGAACGCATGGAAATCATGTTTAGTCTATGGCATACAAAGTCTAGTCACGGTATTTTCATACGTTATGAATCAAATCTTTGAAAAATCACTTAACGTGTAAAATTTTTGGTTGTTTCGTAAATAAAACATTATCAGGAGCGTTTTTACTTTTTGGTACAATTTCCGTTATATTTTGTTTATAAGTTATAATATTTCTAGTCCACATGCTCAGAAAACGGAAGAAAATGGCGTATGTTGGTAACGGGTATTTTAAAACAATAAGTACGTAAAATATTAATAAATGGAGTATTGGTACGTTATTTTAAAAGTAAAAGTGTATTATCAACCTACACTACCTGACAGAGAAAATCCAGCACTTTAAGGAGGTGAATGCGGTGCCACGAAACGTGCAGAGTTGATGTACACATGCCTATTATGCATTCGATTGCCATTTCCTGTTCAATAAGACGAACCGCACACGCGATATAGGCAGACAACCAGCACGTGAAGACATCATCCAAGCAAGAGTCGCCACGGCCAGGCGGAGTGAATGTTTTGGCTGTAAATCCCCGTATACACAAGAGCAAACAGAACCGAACACGTGCGAACGAGCATAAACGAGCCACTCGTACGTGTTTGCTACAATTAGCTCGTGTTTGATTCGGAGCTGTTTGTGCCTCGTTCACACCGGAAGCAAACGGAAGAGGAATCGGGCGAACGAGCATCGAAATGCGAACCAGGGAACGTTCGCGTTCGCTTCTGTTCGCCCTCGCGTGAACGAGGCGCGGACGCCGAACATGATGAGCTAACACGATTGATGATTTTCTGAAAGACTGGCAACGGACGGATCATCAGCAAATGCGAACCGAACCTGAACGGACACGGTCGAAGGGTGCTTGTTCGCGCTCGGTTCGTTGATACCCGTCCGCGTGTGTTCGCTTCCGTTTGCTCCGGTGTGAAAGGTGTCTCACGCAATTCCGCGAAACGGATGAGTCCGCGAGGTGTTTCATCGTAGGTCTCCGTGCTGCCGATTGGTCCTTGCTCCGCATGCGGAAGAAACGTAACGGGACACCACAGCCGTTGGCCGCGATTGGTGACAAGGAAGGAAATACGCATCCTCGGAGATGGACGTCGGAGCGTANTTGGTCCCAAGGAAGGAAATACGCATCCTCGGAGATGGACGTCGGAGCGTACAAAACGTCACATCAGATACCATGTCATAATACATACAAAATTCACGACTGGCGACGTTTTGCGAAGCGTGCAAAGCCGTTTAGATGCTCCGATATCAACACGGACGGTGTCGGGCCGATTGGCTGAGACAGGTTTGTTTTCCAGCCATCCGTTACGAAGGCTACCCTTAACAGCGCGCCAACGTCCTCATCTCTTAGAATGTTGTCGTGCCAGAGCTGCGTGTGGTGCTATATTCAGCGACGAAATTTTTTCTGTCTCACCAATTTTGGTCACTGTGAAAGAGTCTGGCAGTGACGTGGCCATCGATATGATTCCTCTGCCGTTGTGGTGTCACGAAGTCGGGCAACGTGGGGTCATGGTCTGGGGGTTCTATCAGCACCAACAGCCACTTTCATCTAGTACCCATTACAGGCAAATCAACGGCATGTCGCTAAGATGGCGATGTGCTGCGGCCCATGGCAAGCTATATCTGCATGGCTTTCAAAACGCACGTTTTGAATATGATAATGCCAGATCACACACAGCTCAAATCAGCCTCGATGCTTTGCAAGGTGTGCAGGTGTTTTTCTTGGCCGGCCCGATTTTCCGATCTTTTGCCAGTTGATAGTCTGTGGTGCACGATTGGACGTCGGTTGAATGCCCTCCCATCTCAACGAAACGAAATGAGCCGTGGACTTGGATTAACAACACATGGTCCGTGATACCCCCACAAAAATATTCTAATACTAATCGATTCGATGCCACGACGGGTTCAGCAATGTAGTGCCCAATATGGTGGTCACAGTACTTGGTGATAATTTTTTTGTTTTAGACCACTGGAGCCTTGTGTGCATGTGAAAATTAAATATCTTCTGTGCCTTATTTTCTATCTATACGTACAGTTTGGTCTGTTTTTGAGTATTCCTTCACGGTGTGACATGTTCTCTGTCAAGCAGTGTATTTATTACGTTTTCTATAAAAACTAATGGGAACATGTAGTCCATTAATGGTTACTTTCAATTTTTCTGAAACCCTGCTAAAGTTGAGCTTTCAGGTTGTCTNGAGCCTTGTGTGCATGTGAAAATTAAATATCTTCTGTGCCTTATTTTCTATCTATACGTACAGTTTGGTCTGTTTCTGAGTATTCCTTCATGGTGTGGCATGTTCTCTGTCAAGCAGTGTATTTATTACGTTTTCTAGAAAAACTGANGTGGCATGTTCTCTGTCAAGCAGTGTATTTATTACGTTTTCTAGAAAAACTGATGGGAACATGTAGTCCATTAATGGTTACTTTCAATTTTTCTGAAACCCTGCTAAAGTTGAGCTTTCAGGTTGTCTCTCCACCTCATGCAAACAAAAGTTTATCAAATATAGAAAATAATCCCAAACGGACAACGCGCCACATTCTTGCGCACTCAGTTTAGTAATATTTTGCATAACACCTATTTCTCGCTTGGCATTACCAACAAACGTATTTATCCCTGCTTTTATTCATATTAATTATAAATTAAATTTAACCAAAATCAACATACTTTAATGTTAACACGCGTTTAAAACATAGAGTAATAACCAAACACATCATCCTTGAGATGATTTTTCCGAGGTTTGATTCAAAATATATGAATATACCGTGAATAGACTATAACATTGTTATGTCAAACTTGTATGTTCACAGTCGGTCCACTACAAAAACATGGCGCGTTGTTTTACAGTGGTGTTTTTTTTTCTTTAAAGGTTTTGTACTTTTGTTTACATTGTCGGTATCCTAAAACAAGAACTAAATCAGGGCTTCAATAAAGTTAGAAGTAACCATGGCTTGTCTATACGAGGCATATTTCTCATGGCGTGTCTTTGCCAAGGTGATGTCCCGCCCTTGGGTGACGCCGGGGGGTGTTGTCTGTCGTGCTGCAGTGCCGCCCAACATCCTGGACGAGGAGAGCACGCCGTCGTCGGTGGCGGTGCGCGAGAACCAGAACATCACGCTGACGTGCCGCGCCGAGGGCTTCCCCTCGCCCAAGATCATGTGGAGGAGGGAGGACGGCCAGGGCATCAGCATCGACAAGCGGAAGAAAGGTACGTGCGACGCTGTCTCACCACAGACCAAAGACGAGGCATTCGTCTTCTGCGCATGTGACCAGCATTCACTTACCCCAAACCCAACACAACTGTCAAAGTCACATGGTCAACAGTGACCAACGTGTTTGTTTATATATTAATTTTTAATATGCGAGAACTTTTATATGCATAAAATTCTTAAACCGATTTGAATTTAATCAAAGTGCATTACAAATTGACGAGAGGGAGTATAAAAACATCTCAAAGCACTTGTTTATAGAACGTGCAACTAAAAATCACCGACAAACTCTGAGAGGCGATGCCTGCCGAAAATATAAGACGAAAATGTATGAATCACTTTTCCCATAAATAATTATTAGGGGAGCTATGCGCCGCCAAACATAGAATTTTTAAATACTTTTCGTTACAAATATCAGGGATTACTTGCGATTAAGCAACAAATCGGTGAATAGTGTTTTTTAGAACGGAGATCTTACACCTGTGAAAATTTGGTGGGTAATATTATACCCCTTCATCAGAAAAACAGGGGTGCTGATTCGTAACAAAACACAGGGTGGCAACTGCTATTTTCATGATGAAGGAGGATGATATTATCAACCGTATTTTCACAGGGGTAAGATCTCCATTCTACGAAACACTATTCACCAATTTGTTGCTTCATCGCAAGCAGTTCCTGACATTTGTAGCGAAAATCATTCCGAAAATTCGATTTTTGGGTTCACACAGATCCCTTAATTAGGGGGAAATCGTACATACATTATTGTCTTATATTTTCGTCAGGAATCACCTCCCAGAGTTTTTCTGTGTTTTCAAATACACGTTGCATAAACTGTGTTCTAACGTCAAATCCCATCCACTTCGTTTACGACAGTCGTGTTGGCAGAAAAGCGGTTCAGTATTGGGACAGAGACTAGTTCTGCGCAGCCAGCGAGATCGCTCTTCCCCATATTCACTCTGTGGTAACAAAGAACGCGGAGGTGAAATGACGGCGTGTATTGCGAACTCTAAGCCGTACGTGCCAACGAAATCGGCCGGCAATATGGCTGAACGTCGCTCACAAGTACCTTCTGAGACCGACTTGCCAGACTTCAGCCCCAACAACAGGGAACACTCTCCGTTATCGTGCGACGGCCAATCAGGCTCGAAGCCTGTTCCCGAAAATTTCCGCCACCAACGAGCGACCGACTTCGCTTGCGTCAAAGAAACCGCCATGGCATACGTGCCTATTCCGTAGTTTCACCTTCCGCGATGGTTCGGTCGGCGCGTCTTCTTAACCAACTGGCGCGGGGGAAGAGCTTGCCCATCGAGCATGTCCCATCGGTCTGCATCCGTAAAGTATTTACCTACCAAATTAATTAGCTTGGTTTGCCGGATAGGCAAGTTAGGCTCCTACATAACACAAGGTGTTTTCTGCGTCCGAGACACACGAGCAGGGAAGACATTAAGGATGAAAACGGCACACATCGTTTGCCACAACTTTCTAAGCGTCAGACGGTTAACTAGTGAGCAGAATTTCCACCGTGCTGCGTCCACCTGCAGACTTAAAGCGGCCAACCTGTCTTATTTGTTGGTGGAAGGTTTGACGCAAAGTTTACTGAAAGTTCCCTACACCAGTTACGCAATTTTTTCTCTTAGAATATTTTGAGGTACATCAGTATAACAATACGGTTTTTCGGCTATGTTTGTTCGGCTCTCAAGACCTCGATGTTAAGAGTCGCCTAAATATCTCCACTGCACTCCACTCGACTGTGTTTGTAGGGCTGCATGTATATGTTTACAACACGGGGGAAGTGGTGGAATGTGTTTTCCTTCCCGTACGAAAACAATTTACGAGCACGTTCAGTAGTTTAATTTTTTTTTTTTAACTTGTATTTCAACAAAATGACGCAGTTTGCGTACCAGACAGGCGTTCGCGCTAATCAACAATGCTTCCCACGCAACAATTAAGAGTAATGAAGTTAAAACAACTGCTTGCACCCTCAACTCCAGCCACACGCGTCAGAAAAACGTCGTTACTTCGTGGCGGTGCCTTCGGGTCTATTATGACGGCGACGCCAGGAAACGCAAAGCTGCTTCGCGTTCGACCACGACGCAAAACAGCACTTTGCGTTAGTTCTGATTACCAACGCTCAGTTTGCGAGCGCTAAGTTCGCGTCGGAGATGAAAACGGTCGCAACTCGCAAACTCAACGCGGAACTCATATACCGCGCGAATTACTTAGGCGTCTCGCGCGGCGAGAGAAAATGGCGGATATTTTTCATGAGCGGACCGTAACCTCGTGAGTAAAAACTGTTCTAATTAAATAATGGAGCTTGGAAAAAAGTATCTTGCGTATGTTAAAGAGTACTAATCTTCATTTCCAAAGTCGTTTAAGGTTACAGAAGAAACTGGTATTTGTTTTCAAAATGAGTACGTATATTTTCTAGCCGCCGTATCTCATAGTTATGTGCAACATACTTAAACTATTGTGAGTCGCATAGACGTCAAGTCTACTATAGCGTAGCGGATGGGATTTTTGCTTGCGCATTAGAGGTAGAATATTTGTGGGTTCTAATCCGGTATAGTCTTTTTTTTTTTTTCTTCATCTAATCGTCATTTTCCAGCGTTTTAACCAACTAGTTCTTGTAAATTTTTACACGCCGTACACAGAAATGATAAATATTTTTAACTGGAATTTATGTTCACTTAAATCCTACGCCTTTTTTTGTTATGTACTTAAACTCCTGATTATTACGTGGAATGTTATGAATATTACTAGGAATGTTAACTTGTGTAAGCTATGTTTATCAGTAGGCACACAAGAAAAACACACTTATGAGTATACGCAAAATATGAGATATCACAGTTCACAACTTCGTGCTAGATGATCACGCTTCAATATTTTGCTCGATGTTCGTAATGTGCGTATTTTTGTACTTATTTTCTTCTTTGCGCACGTGTTGTTCATATAAATGACGTCGAAGATTTCTTTTGGGAAACGTTGAAGACAGAAACTTGCCTCGATTTTATTCAAAAGGGAGATATTTTACAGTCTTAAGTATTGCCAACTGTCGTCGCAAGGTGTGTGTTGACGCAAAGTGTTTGCTTCGAAGCGAAAGGTAGCGATCGTTGCAAGTAGGAGCGGTCCTAATCGCCAAAACGCTAATTGAAACACGGTACAACGCAGAGTTGCATTCGGAAGCGAACTACCGTTCGTGGGTGATTATGTGCGTGCTGGTAACTGACTTGCCAGCCGGCAGCCGAGTCAATAGCGAACCTTCCGCAGTACGTAGCAGCTATTGTAACACAAGGCCCGCTCCACAGCCAGTCAGTAGCGAACGGGTGGGTGCTTCCACAACACAGCAACCACAACACTTTGTAACTTTTGTTTCTGTACTCTTACCTGTTATGTGGCTACACTAAATGGAAAGGACTGCTGTGTCGTGGCGGTAGAATCGCTCCCTCCGCCCCCCTTCCCAATCATTCTACCGAGTAGCTGGGTTCAATTACCGGTGGGGTCGAATCCGGACTCGCGCAGTGTGAAATGTGGCGGACGTTGCCGTCGGCCGGTGGGCTTTCTTGGGATGCTCCTGTTTAGAGGGCCGCGGTGGATTTTCGCGCTTCGTAATCGTGCCGGACGATGCCGCTGGTCGGTGGGTTTTCTCTGGGATCTCCCGTTTCTCCCGCCCTTGCATTCCGGCTCTGCACCATACTCACCTCAGTTCACGCTCATTGGCACATAAGGAGCCGCTCAAACCTCTCCACTCTCACGTTTGCACCACCATATCATTCCGTCGCCGGTCCATCTTCACCTCGCTTCAACCCCAACGGATCTCAGCACAAGAACGTTCGTGTCAGTTTTGTATTGAGAGTGGCACATTCTTGCTTGTTTCAGTGAACGTTTATGACGGGGAGCAGCTGAACTTGACGAAAATAAGTCGGATAGAAATGGGCGCTTATCTCTGCATAGCGACGAATGGGGTCCCGCCATCGGTCAGCAAAAGAATCATCGTTGACGTGGAATGTAAGTAGTATTCAGTACATATTTATATTGCTCCCCAGGTGAACAAAAAATTGTTCCTATATGTTAGAATGTGCTAAGAAACAGACACAGGATATTAAAATAGGCCTGAGTATTGTGAATTGTATAGTCATTTAACTTTTAATTCTGTTGTAACAACTGCGAACTAGTAAATTCTGAATTTGCCACTCAAAGGTTTACTTAGCTATAAAATTAGTACCTTAGAACACTCGTAGTGTTTAGACTTAACGTAAAAATTTAAATTATGCATAACAGGTTTTTTAATTACTTCTATAAACTTTCTTTCTATAGGTAATTCAAGCAGCATCCGTCAGTATAACTTTTTACAAATCTTGTAATTTAAAAATATAGAACTACGTCTGTAATGCAAAAAAAAATNAGCATCCGTCAGTATAACTTTTTACAAATCTTGTAATTTAAAAATATAGAACTACGTCTGTAATGCAAAAAAAAATTTTTTATAAACTTTTATTTTGGTTTTTTAGGCTTAAAGGCGTTAACCATGACAAATTTTGTTGTGCAAAATGGCATAAAGTGAACATTTTACTGTTTATGTAATGTACAAATAAAATAAACCGAGCTATTTGCAAAAAAAATAANAATGTACAAATAAAATAAACCGAGCTATTTGCAAAAAAAATAACAACGGCAACTGAAATGTTTTGTCTTAAATCATTTTAAGGCATGCCTAGCAAGAAATTCAGGGGCTGCCACAAATAAAAAAAAAAGGTAAAAATTTTCGTATTTTTTTCAACAATTTTTTGAAATTGCAAAAACATTTCCTTGTTTGATTTTATAGATGTCTTGAATTAGCTCTTGGCATATTTTTTCAGTGTAAATTATATAATTTATTTACTTGCGTTAGTTTTCATTAATTGTACGTATCTAAAACGGTAAAATTGTGACCTGACATGAATTTATGGAAAAATTGGGATATTTTTTTCCGAGGAAAGGGTTGTTACAGATAATGTCTAAGAGTTAAACCGTATGTGGTACAATAATAAAACAAGAAATATTTTCATGGCCAAGGCCCTTTAAGGTTTAAACCAGTTCATTCTGCATTTTAAGAAAATAATGTTATGAATTAAACGACCTGATTTTAGTAACTATAATTTCTTTACCACCGTAGCATTTTCAACTGAATTTCTATACAGTGCAATTTGTTAATCAAAAATTTAATTTTGGATAATTTTACGACCGCAAAACTTAAAAACACGCGTTGATATTTGTTTTTAAATGCAATTTTAGCAACTTTTCTTTAAACGTATATTTTTGTAATTTACAATAAATTCATACAATATTTTTTAAGTTACTGTTTTTTTTTTACAAGTGATGAGTTTGTTGGGCAATCCAGTAGCACGTCTGAGTTGCATTCAGAAGACTCTGGCTACGATCCTAACTGGTTGTAGCTGGAGTTTAGACTGTAAGAAATTACATTCTTGAAGTGTAACACATTACTGACAATGTAATATCGACATGTACACTTACTTTTTGTAATAGGACATTTTATGAAAGTTCGTAGTGCGATTGGTTCACTGAATATTTTTGTTACATATTACAACTGCATGCGATCGTCTAAGCGTGCGATCTGAACGTACTTCATAGTGGCAGATTATTACAGCCCCACGCACAATACAACGGAGCAGTCCCCTAGTCTCTAACACTGGTCTGCATTGTGTATTTGTACCTGTATGCGTGAGTTTGCTGGCTGAATGGACGGTGTATAGTCATCATCCTTTCTCAACGAACGTTCGTTTTTAACGTAGTGTTTTTTAGTGGACTGATTGTGTTAATTTGCTGCATACTGTGTACAAAAACTGTCGCTTGTGACTATCCCATCNAGCATCCGTCAGTATAACTTTTTACAAATCTTGTAATTTAAAAATATAGAACTACGTCTGTAATGCAAAAAAAAAATTTTTATAAACTTTTATTTTGGTTTTTTAGGCTTAAAGGCGTTAACCATGACAAATTTTGTTGTGCAAAATGGCATAAAGTGAACATTTTACTGTTTATGTAATGTACAAATAAAATAAACCGAGCTATTTGCAAAAAAAATGANCAAATAAAATAAACCGAGCTATTTGCAAAAAAAATAACAACGGCAACTGAAATGTTTTGTCTTAAATCATTTTAAGGCATGCCTAGCAAGAAATTCAGGGGCTGCCACAAATAAAAAAAAAAGGTGAAAATTTTCGTATTTTTTTAAACAATTTTTTGAAATTGCAAAAACATTTCCTTGTTTGATTTTATAGATGTCTTGAATTAGCTCTTGGCATATTTTTTCAGTGTAAATTATATAATTTATTTACTTGCGTTAGTTTTCATTAATTGTACGTATCTAAAACGGTAAAATTGTGACCTGACATGAATTTATGGAAAAATTGGGATATTTTTTTCCGAGGAAAGGGTTGTTACAGATAATATCTAAGAGTTAAACAGTATGTGGTACAATAATAAAACAAGAAATATTTTCATGGCCAAGGCCCTTTAAGGTTTTAACCAGTTCATTCTGCATTTTAAGAAAATAATGTTATGAATTAAACGACCTGATTTTAGTAACTATAATTTCTTTACCACCGTAGCATTTTCAACTGAATTTCTATACAGTGCAATTTGTTAATCAAAAATTCAATTTTGGATAATTTTACGACCGCAAAACTTAAAAACACGCGTTGATATTTGTTTTTAAATGCAATTTTAGCAACTTTTCTTTTAAACGTAAATTTTTGTAATTTACAATAAATTCATACAATATTTTTTAAGTTACTGTTTTTTTTTTTACAAGTGATGAGTTTGTTGGGCAATCCAGTAGCACGTCTGAGTTGCATTCAGAAGACTCTGGCTACGATCCTAACTGGTTGTAGCTGGAGTTTAGACTGTAAGAAATTACATTCTTGAAGTGTAACACATTACTGACAATGTAATATCGACATGTACACTTACTTTTTGTAATAGGACATTTTATGAAAGTTCGTAGTGCGATTGGTTCACTGAATATTTTTGTTACATATTACAACTGCATGCGATCGTCTAAGCGTGCGATCTGAACGTACTTCATAGTGGCAGATTATTACAGCCCCACGCACAATACAACGGAGCAGTCCCCTAGTCTCTAACACTGGTCTGCATTGTGTATTTGTACCTGTATGCGTGAGTTTGCTGGCTGAATGGACGGTGTATAGTCACCATCCTTTCTCAACGGACGTTCGTTATTAACGCAGTGTTTTTTAGTGGACTGATTGTGTTAATTTGCTGCATACTGTGTACAAAAACTGTCGCTTGTGACTATCCCATCNAGTGTTTTTTAGTGGACTGATTGTGTTAATTTGCTGCATACTGTGTACAAAAACTGTCGCTTGTGACTATCCCATCGCAATTATTTTAAAGTTATTTTTTACAATAAATTTACTGAGAATAGACTAATTGTACTACGAAAGAGCTTGACGGAAAGAGTTACAAAATTCCTCTCACAGCAGCTCACCCTACACCCCTCACACTCTAAAATTTAAACAGGTAAAATTGCTCCAAATCAGCTACTTTGATTGCATATCTCTTGAAACTGCTCCACTTAAATCAGTAAATACTACTTATCAGTTTTGTTGGTAGTAATCACTGAATAAACAGTAATTTCTACTGATTGCGAGTGGATTTCACTGGCCTAGCTTACCTAGTTACGCCATTGCTGGATGGGTTTGTTTCCCCCAAGTTTTAAATTCCTGTACAAGGAGATTGCTGATCCAGCACAAAATATGAAGATCATGTATATCTTGCTGAATAAGTGAAATTATTTGTTTAAATTATTTTGAAGCTTCAGACGTAATAACATCTCTGATTNATGTATATCTTGCTGAATAAGTGAAATTATTTGTTTAAATTATTTTGAAGCTTCAGACGTAATAACATCTCTGATTTCGGAATTTTACTTTGTTAATAGTTTTATGAAATTCGGATATTTCTGGCATTCACTGTTACTGTGATAGTCTCAAATTGGCATTTTGAGACTGCTAACGTTTTATTCTTTAAAATGCTTGTTCACNTGTATATCTTGCTGAATAAGTGAAATTATTTGTTTAAATTATTTTGAAGCTTCAGACGTAATAACATCTCTGATTATTAATAGTTTTATGAAATTCGGATATTTCTGGAATTCACTGTTACTGTGATAGTCTCAAATTGGCATTTTGAGACTGCTAACGTTTTATTCTTTAAAATGCTTGTTCACCTTATTTTGAATTTTTCGTCCGCGTTTGGCTTGAAATTACTCAGTACTTGTAATATATTTATGCGTGTTACCTATTTTACATACAATTTGGAAGCATTGCAATTATTCTGAATAACAAAGCAACTATATATGTGTAATAGTTTCAACGCAAAACGTTGTGAACACAGCCAATATAGAGAATAATAAGCCGACCACCACCTGAACTTCACCATATGCAGTAGACATGCGAGGGGATTAAGCAACATCTCATTTTACTACCGAGGGTTTATTTATTTCGACTTTATTTATACTGGCGAAGTTAAGGCTTCAATGCCTTATCTTACACTTAACCAGGTTCTGTCTATTTGACTGGTAATTTAAATTCAACGTGTATTTAGCGAATTACCTTGAAATAAAATGAAATCGTGAAACTATGGAAAAAGTGTTTTTTTTTTTATTGTTTTTGTTTTGATATTATAATTTTTTCATAACAGGAAAATTCGAAATATTGAGTATAGGACTCTTAAACATCTAGTGCGAACAGTATTTTAATATAAAGAATTGAAACACGAGACTTTTCTAGGCTGAGCGCAGGCCCGTGGTTCCGGATCCCCTCAANTAGACATGCGAGGGGATTAAGCAACAGCTCATTTTACTACCGAGGGTTTATTTATTTCGACTTTATTTATACTGGTGAAGTTAAGGCTTCAATGCCTTATCTTATACTTAACCAGGTTCTGTCTATTTAACTGGTAATTTAAATTCAACGTGTATTTAGCGAATTACCTTGAAATAAAACGAAATCGTGAAACTATGGAAAAAGTGGTTTTTTTTTATTATTGTTTTTGTTTTGATATTATAATTTTTTCATAACAGGAAAATTCGAAATATTGAGTATAGGACTCTTAAACATCGCGTGCGAACAGTATTTTAATATAAAGAATTGAAACACGAGACTTTTCTAGGCTGAGCGCAGGTCCGTGGTTCCGGATCTCCTCAACAGAGCGCGCGGCATTCTCCTCCAGGGGGCAAGTCCACCGCTCCCTGTAAGCACTACGCACTAATGCCTGGGACTTGGCGCTGTTGCCGGGTCGCACTTCACTTCCCATCCCAACACATCGCGTTGCAGAAACGTTGTAGACAAATTTGTGGGTTCCAAGAATCTCACAGTTATACGCTAAGAACATAACTAATTCTTGGTCGAGATTTACTACGTTACATAGATACCTTAGCAAATAAGTTTCGCTCGGGGGTTAGAAAAAACGTCTGAAATAAAGCGAAATAGGCTGTGCACATATACAGTATATTCACGATGAACAGAATACCTTTTTAAAATATTTTAACGATCATGTTTTAACAACGCAGATAATCCGTCCAAATGTGAACAAATAACTAAGTTCTGACCTTTCTGTCTTCTCGACGTCACTGGCGCGCACGTGAGTTGGCCCTTTATGTTTTCGNTCGACGTCACTGGCGCGCACGTGAGTTGGCCCTTTATGTTTTCGACTGTAAATAAAACAGTGACCGAATGACGTAGTTTGAGAGGCCCTTCATCTTGCCGGCTACAGATAACACAGGACTAAGGACCACTCCGTGTGAACTACTAATCCAGTGGGGAACCTATACATTGGTACATTTTGATCAATAATTAACATACTTGAAAACTGGTTCACATACGTACAGTATATACGAATCGTTGGCTGTTCACCAGTTGTTANTGGTACATTTTGATCAATAATTAACATACTTGAAAACTGGTTCACATACGTACAGTATATACGAATCGTTGGCTGTGCACCAGTTGTCACGTCGCACTGTATCAGAGATGTGTTAAGTATTATATGTAGGTATTCGTTTTATTTCTGTTTTCCGAAATAGAGTGNACGTCGCACTGTATCAGAGATGTGTTAAGTATTATATGTAGGTATTCGTTTTATTTCTGTTTTCTGAAATAGAGTGTATTGGCATATTTTGAAACATTTGGTTTCGTTCAACAAAAGGAAATACTGCCTTGTTAAGGGGGTAGCATCCTTAATAAATTTGCTTAGTATTGTGTATTTTCTTTATCAATCTTGCTTTAGTACACTATACGATCATAACTGAGTACTTACAAGTTCAGAGATTTGTCTTTTTAATACGTTGTTAAGGAATAATTAAGTTTTTATTGTCCATTTTATTAAATTTGCTCCATGATCGGAGGATAATTTCATGTGTTAAACTTCCCTTTTTTAAACTAATTTGATTGTATTCTATGCTTTACAATGTCTTATTTTTTCGTTTTTCGGTTGTAACCCTCCGAAAACAGTTTCTTTCTGTACCCCTCGAAA
>NQII01006570.1:66942-117943 GCA_002778355.1 Clitarchus hookeri
TGGCATCGGACGTTAACTTTTGAGAGCTGTAAAATGCATACGCCGTGTTCGTTACTCACATGGCAATTTTCATATTAACAACTGGCGAAAGGATACAACTAAGCTTTAAGGAACATTTTGAGCACGGCCTTAAAAAAATGCTAACCTCTACCGCGAAAAGCCTACGCCAACGTATTCAACACGAAAAAAAAAAATTACTACTTCACCTTCTCAAACTAGATCCACATTTTGGCCGATCACGCCGAACAGACAGAGCGGACAGAACCTATTGTTGTTCATATGTAAGCATATTTTTCTGCGTTACCGTTTTTCTTGTTCCAGAATGTTTACGAACACGCTGTTACGCTCGTTATTTTTAATGCCAATGGCATTCGAAAAAAAAAGTAATGGACAACTAAACGCTGCCATGTTTCTACTCTATTTTACACATTCTTTTGTAGTAAGAATTTCCAGTAATTGATTTTTATGAGACGGTAATTTTGTTTTATAATTTCAAAAGTACTTTACACTTTAGTGCTACCTATCGGTTCATTCCCAAACTGCATTAATTCAATACGACTGTTGAATAAAATAAAAGTTTATGTTCACGTATTTTATTATGAATACATACATTGTGTTATTCTATACTAAACTACTATGTCAATACACGTTGGCTATGCAACAAAATAATTTGAATAAAATTTGTGAACTAAATGACTTTGGTGTAATCGGCGACGTCTGCTCTTTCCACGAGCAGAAATATCGGCGTGAGCTAGGAATGTTGGAAAAAATATCGATTTACTGAAATTATGATTTTATATCAACGATATGGCGATATAAATTGTCAATAAATTTAAACGATATTTTATCAAAATCAATATATTTTCCCAGGTATCGGGGATAAATATTTTAAGATGCTCTTTTTTAATAAGCTCTGTTTTGAATACAAATAGTGAATAAAAAAATTAATGTGTTTACTTGGCAGTATGCACCAAAAACAGTACCGCATCTTTCTGCAATGCCTCGTGTTCTATATATGTAATATTCCAAGTTATTTTACATTTTTCAAGTCCTTTAACACATACAATTCCGATGTACCGAAAATCGATAATTTTCCTTCTATATATCGTTTTGTGAAACGATAGTTTTCTAAATAACCAATATAAATTATATCAATATATTTTCCCGATATCAACATCCCTAGCGTGAGCTCAACTTTTCTGTGTGGCTCATGTGGAAAACGAGGACGGTTTCTGATTGGCTGTTCTAGTTTTCCGCTGTGTCAGTTCTGGTGGACGGCGTACGTGTCAACCGGGCATTGTTCGGGAAACGTCGTTGCACCAGTGTTTTTTATTTTGCCACTTTGTAGCTTTTGAGATTACGTATTCTCGTTAAAAAGTACAAAAAGCTAAAAGTTATTTTTTCCACTTTTTTTAGCGTACTCTTCCATTTTAGTATGAAATAACAGTCTGAAAAAAGAGTGANCGTGAGCTCAACTTTTCTGTGTGGCTCATGTGGAAAACGAGGACGGTTTCTGATTGGCTGTTCTAGTTTTCCGCTCTGTCAGTTCTGGTGGACGGCGTACGTGTCAACCGGGCATTGTTCGGGAAACGTCGTTGCACCAGTGTTTTTTATTTTGCCACTTTGTAGCTTTTGAGATTACGTATTCTCGTTAAAAAGTACAAAAATCTAAAAGTTATTTTTTCCACTTTTTTTAGCGTACTCTTCCATTTTAGTATGAAATAACAGTCTGAAAAAAGAGTGACAATAGAGGAAACCGACATTTCAAAATTTATGGGACGAGCAATAGGAATTTTAAATGTTTTCATACATATTTTAACATTGAACGGAAGTAATATGATAGGACATGGCTCGAAATATTTGTTCATGTTGTTGGAATACCATGAAGAATATTTCTTGGAAATGTATTATGTCATTCGCCCGTATTTCAAGCTTGCTTTGGAGCGGTGGTGGTGTAGTGGTTAGCCTGCTCGCCTCCCACTATTGTGCTCGATTCCCGGTGGGGTCGCTCCCGGATTTTCACACGTGGTAATCGTGCCGGACGATGCCGATGGAGATCGTGGAGGACTCCCGTTTCCCCTGCCCTTTCATTCCGGCGCTGCTCCATCCTCACTTCGCTTCACCCTCATCGCCTCTGAGCATCTCGGTGTTAAGAGCCGCCCAAATATCTTCCACTCAAGCTTGTGACTTCGGTAGTTGAAGTCAAACTTTGTGTTAGAACAAAACTTTGAAATTTGTNTCCTCACTTCGCTTCACCCTCATCGCCTCTGAGCATCTCGGTGTTAAGAGCCGCCCAAATATCTTCCACTCAAGCTTGTGACTTCGGTAGTTGAAGTCAAACTTTGTGTTAGAACAAAACTTTGAAATTTGTGCTAACTATAATGTAAAGTTATAGTGCTCATATTNTATGTCATTCGCCCGTATTTCAAGCTTGCTTTGGAGCGGTGGTGGTGTAGTGGTTAGCCTGCTCGCCTCCCACTACTGTGCTCGATTCCCGGTGGGGTCGCTCCCGGATTTTCACACGTGGGAATCGTGCCGGACGATGCCGATGGAGATCGTGGAGGACTCCCGTTTCCCCTGCCCTTTCATTCCGGCGCTGCTCCATCCTCACTTCGCTTCACCCTCATCGCCTCTGAGCATCTCGGTGTTAAGAGCCGCCAAAATATCTTCCACTCAAGCTTGTGACTTCGGTATTTGAAGTCAAACTTTGTGTTAGAACAAAACTTTGAAATTTGTGCTAACTATAATGTAAAGTTATAGTGCTTATATTTACGCTAAAAATACGACGAATATTATTTTCCAAATGGTTTGGTNTTACGCTAAAAATACGACGAATATTATTTTCCAAATGGTTTGGTATTTTAATTAAGTTAACGTAGACATTGTAATTTTACTTTATAGTTACCACATAATTTAGTGAAAAAAGAATAACCACTTTTTACATAGTAACTTAAAAGATGTCGATACTAAAAGACATTTCTGTTTATCAGATAATAATTTTACAGGGCCAGTTTCCTTAAAATATGCTGTAACTATACACAATACATTTTTTCTTGTGTCAGATACCATTTAAAGTTGTAAGATCGGCACACGTTTAAAAATAATGGCGTGTGGGGAGTGCACCCAGGGCAAGGCAACAACCTCCGAGTGACGTTCTTTCCAGCTGGGACCCGTAGGTGACCGTCATCTCCGAGCATGACAGAAATGAAATCCTAGAATTGAGCGGTGCTGGAATGCAAGGGCAGGGGAAATGGGAGTACCGCGAGAAAACCCGCTGGCAAGCGGCGTCGTCCAACACGATTCCCACATGCGAAAATCCGGGAGTGAGCCCGCCGGGGATCGAGCCCGGATCGCCGTGGAGGGAGGCGAGCGCCCTGGCCGCTACACCACCGCTGCCCCTTGGCACATGTTTAATCGCACCCTTTTGAAATCCAACTGTGCAACAGATTCATACCTGCATCTACTTTCATAATTGTAATAAAATTGTACGGACTTAGCTATGCTAACTCTGGCAGCAATTTGAAAACAGGAATGTTTTGTCTTTGCCTATAATTAAAAGAGTACTTTTAAATTATTGATAAATGAAACGTGTGTATTTATTTGATATGCATCGCACTAAGATTCAGTGTAAGAGTAATACTGATATAAGGGACCTTTTTAGAGAGGATCAGAATCCCCGGTCCCATAATTACATCAGCTTATTGACACTATAGGCCGTTTACTACAAAGTGGGGAACTTTGAAATCAACGTTGCATGCAGGCTCAGGTATTTCAACAGACGCGTTAACATACTTCAGTAAAGGTGGCAGTGACAAAGTGAAAATAGTTCGATGTATTAACATCATATTGAAAGTTTTCGAAAGTTTGAAAGTTTTGACATCGAATTAATTTTTATTATGGTGGTTTTATGCACCGTTCCAGCTGTTCAACACATGAACAAAGTAATCAGGTCAACGGAAAGCATACAAAATAGGCAGAAAATTATATCCTAAGCAGGACATTCAAAAGTTCTTAGTTTAGAGTTAAGAATTAACGATGGATATAAACACGTTACTTGTTATATTAACCTTGAACCAACTAATGTTAAACCATGGCTATTACTACAAAAATTCCTTCCAATGAAGGAACCGGCAAACATGCTTCTGCAATATAATTATATAAGTTTTTCGAAACAACAGCCCAAAATTTAAAAATTTTATAACTTAGGACTACATAAAACGCTTATAACAAATTTGCATTAAGTGTGAAGTGCATATTTGAATTATTTCGTATACCACATCTCAGATAAGGTTTAAAATTTATTACATTTCGTTTACTAATCTTTCCATCAATCTCGCAATCTTTCCACCAATCTTTGACAATCTTTCGCAATCTTTCCATCAATCAGCACCGCAATAAGCTCAGCAATCGCTCCACAATTGCTCTACAATCGTTCCACAATCGCTCCACATGATCCACAATCAGGGGTAATTTAGGGGTTATTTAGGGGTCATTAGTGGTTATTTAGGGGCCATTTAGGAGTCCTTTACGTAGCAGGAGATGTCATTTAGGGGTCATGTGGAGAATAATCGTCATTTAGGCGTCATTTACGGAGCAGGAGGGGTCATTTAGGCATTTGAGAAGCAGGAGGGGTTATTTAGAGTTCATTTGTGAAGCGAGAGGGGTCATTTACAAGTCATTTGCGGAACAGAATGAGTCTTTTAGGGGCGAGTCTTGTGCGGGGTCGGTCNAGCGAGAGGGGTCATTTACAAGTCATTTGCGGAACAGAATGAGTCTTTTAGGGGCGAGTCTTGTGCGGGGTCGGTTTGGCAGTTGTCAGTTGTCTCCTTTAAGTGTGACCATGTGTTCAAGCTGAGCGAAGAACTTATCTGGAAGAAACTTTTGAAGATATAACTGCATGGTAATGTGATCAAGGAACTATATACAATTATTTGGTTTAATGGAGTCATAAAAATTCTTAAATCACACTGATTAAATTAGTTTGTAAGTGCATGCATATATAGAACAATAGCTGGGACAAGTGGATACACGTGTTGCCACTGTGGAAAGGACTTCAGGTTTTTTTAAATGAACATTGCACAAGTCACTGATTGTACGAAGTCTACTTCAGAGCTTACCTCTATGAATGTACCTTCTCCCACTGCCAGAANATTGCACAAGTCACTGATTGTACGAAGTCTACTTCAGAGCTTACCTCTATGAATGTACCTTCTCCCACTGCCAGAAAATTGCATAGAAAAACAGTGTTGCTACCGTGGAAAGATCTTCAGTAAAACTTACATTGCTCGTCGACATGAAAAGGCCAGTGTTTAAAGGGACCGACCTCCAAATCACTATCATGTACCAACTGTGGTACAACATTCGGTAGAAGCGATAAGTTAAAGAAACACACTGGTATGTATAAAGGCAATGTACCTTTTCTTGACTCGAGACAGCATGTGTTGACTTCGTTACCTCCTGTTAATGCACTACATAAAATGTTCGCAGACGACTAGGGAACTCACGAGATGAAGCATTACGAAAATGGTTATATGTAGTTAATGCAAAGTAATACCTTGAATAAGGGATCTGCAAGGATTCCTCTTTTGAGAACCAGCAATTGTTGCTGTCTATACCTCCTGTTGCATCGGTGGGTACTGATTCGTCAGGCGATTATGACTACACAGTTAATGCTAATGACGGAATGAGAGACCTACGCTGCATGGTGGATTGGTTGGACGGTGAGGGGGACGAACTAAGGCGAGTTATTTGGGAGGGGGGTTGCAAGAGTTGGGTGGTGGGTTGGTGGCTTGCGTGGAGGTTGGTGGTATCTGGACTATGGGTAAGTAAAAGGCGAGGGAGGTGGAGCGACGAGATGTGTGATGTGTGGTGGCCTGGGCATGGGTGGGGGTATGAAGTATGTGTGTTATGTAAAGTCACTAATTCGCTTTGTGAGTCGGAAGATTGATTGGCTATATAGCAAATGAAATACACTGAAGAGTAAAAAAACTGGTATAGGCGTGCGTATGCAAATAATAGAGGTATGGAACCAATCAGAGTAACGCGATGCGGTCGGCAGCTAGATTGGTTACTACTGCTACAATGGCAGGTTATCAAGATTTAAGTGACTTTGAAAGTGGTGTTATAGTCGGCGCACGAGAGATGGGACATAGCATCTCTGAGGTAGCGATAACATTTGGATGTTCGCGTATGACCATTTCACGAGTGCACCGTGAATATCGGAAATCCGGTAAAACATCACATCTTCGACATTGCTGCGGCCGGAAAAAGATCGTGAAAGAACAGGACGAACGACAACTGACGAGAATCATTAAACGTGACAGACGTGTAACCCTTTCTAAAATTGGCGCAGATTGGATTTGTGAACTGTCCTGCAGGATTAATGGTGTGAATTGCCTCCTGCATACCTTCAGACTTTATTCGAGTCCAAGCCACGTCGTCTTGCGGCACTTCTGCGTGCTCGGGGGGCCCTACACGATATTAGGCAGGTTTACTAGTTTTTTTTGGCTCTTCAGTGTATAAAGGTGGGGTTCATTCGGCTGCTGATGTTATACTAGGGAGTGGCTGTGCTCTGCTATCTTTAGGAGAATCGGACCCTGATTGTCACACAGTTTTAACTTGGTTTGTTGTAATAGGTATGTAATTTTTTCCTTGATAATTTTTTATATTTTTAAAGATTTTTCTTCTTTTTCTCTTTGCGAAGTCTGTCACAGAATATGTTCAACGATATTTTTCTTAATTTTTAAGTTTCTTAACATTNTTTCCTTGATAATTTTTTATATTTTTAAAGATTTTTCTTCTTTTTCTCTTTGCGAAGTCTGTCACAGAATATGTTCGACGATATTTTTCTTAATTTTTAAGTTTCTTAACATTTTTTTTATCGATTTTTGAATTTAAGATTATTGGAGTCAAGGTCAAGGCCACCACCATCCAACGTGGGTGTCAGAGTCAGTAAGGTAGTATGTTCCTAACATTTTATTAGTTTCCTTCGAATTTTACAATTTTTTTCTAAATATTTTGTTTTTAAGGTTATTGAGGTCTAGGTCAAGGTCTTCAACCACCAACATAGTGGTCGGAGGTCATCAATGTAAGATTTTCCTTGATTTTTTAAAATTAATTGTGATTTTCTAGACTTTTTTATGATTGGACGGTGGGTTGATAGCAGTAGGAGTTGATGGTTAGGGCGACGTGGTTGAGCGGGAGGGTAGGTGGGGCAAAGTTATACGTTCTTCAATTTTTAGAATCAATTTTCCGATTTATTTTTGGGAACATATTTGAATTTTTATAACAGGGTTTATTATGATGAGGGAGGGTGGGGGTTGGTTAGGGTGGCAGGGTGAGTGTGAGGTCAACGTTATATGTTCCTCAACTTTAGAACATTTTTTCGATTTTTCTTAATTTTAAAATAATTGCCATGAGGTGTGGGTAGGAGAGGTGATGAGGCGAAGGTGGTGAGGTGAGTGTGAGTTTAGCGTTGTATATTCTTCGATTTTCTAAAAAAAATTCTCGATTTTTTGCGATTTTTTATAATAATTTTGGTGTGGTCCGGGAAGGGGGTGAGATGAGCTTTACTAGGGGTGGGGTGAAGGCGCTAGGCCCACTAATCATCAGCGGGTCCCCTTAAATGCTTCAATGGCTCGAAGATTGCCTTTCGGGGTGCTCGTTTTTGCAATTTGGTAGCATAAATCTATTTTGAGGGTATCATGGGAAAGTTATGACGGAAAAAGAAAAATTTCGAGGGAAATTCTAGAAATAAGTGTGTGATTTTAAGAGAAAAACGTGAAATTTTGAGGCAAAAACTAGAAACATTGTGACGTCATCCGTGATGCATGATACATGCGCAAGAAGTAACTTAATCGTACTACTCCGAAGCAGGAGAACAGGAGTGTGTGCGTGAGAGTGGTCTTGTTGAATGTTGGCGCAGTCTCGCCGATGATCTGGGTGCCGAACCAGCTGGTGGGCGCCCCGGCGGGCACCGACGTCACCATCGAGTGCCACACGGAGGCGTACCCGCGCGCCATCAGCTACTGGGTGTACGACAACGCGATGCTGCTTCCGAACCGCAGGTACAGCACGGACGTGGCGGAGAACAGCTACCGCGCGCACATGCGCCTCACTGTGCGCGCGCTGCAGTCGCACGACTTCGGCAACTACCGCTGCATCTCCAAGAACTCGCTCGGCGAGAGCGAGGGCTCCATCCGCCTCTACGGTGAGCGCGCGCACCCCCACGCCTACCACACGCTCGGCGCAAAAAAAAAATAAGCCCGTGTACTCATGTACGAGCGTTACAAGTTATACTTCTTTGGCGTGACTAAAATAAAATTTCATTACGTATGCAAATCATTTATGTAAAGTAGGAAAAAAGGATAAAATGACCGAAGAAAGCCATTAAATACAATTAATAACGGTTTTATTAAAGAACATAATTAAATTACACTCAACGCGCCAAAAGAAGTATAAGTGAATAAAATAATACTTACAAAAAATTAACCTCAAATACTTGAAAACACTTTCAAAATTGTATTATACAATTTTTGTCACTTTTAAATTAAATTAATAAGATATATGTGTTCACAATGAATTACTATCATAAATGAAATGTTTTTTTAAATTTTCTTATTGCATGAACTGATTTGCTGTCGGTTTTAAATATAACCACGTGCTCTGTTGTGTACCTTGCCTTTGTGTATAGCTAGACGATACGCACATGCGCGTTGGATCATACCCATACCACGTTCACTGTCGAATTTCATTACAATGTGCGAGCGCAACTAAACTTTTACCCCCAACGCGCCAAAAGAAGTATAACTTCAAACAATTTGTTTAATGAGTAGTTTTCAGTAAAGACTGTTCACGGAAAAGTGAACACTTTTAAAAACAACCTATGAAAAAAAAATACTGCCCATTACAGTACACACCACCAAACTGGTTCCCAGTTAAGATGGAAACTAATTAATATAAATAGTACTGAGTGAGTGAGTGAAGAGATTTGGGCAGCTCTTAACATCGAAGTCTTGAGAGCAGATGAGGGCGAAGCAAGGTGAGCATGGATCAGTGCCGGAATGCAAGGGTGGGGGAAACGAAAGATCCCCGAGAAAACCCCCGGCCAGCGGCATCGTCCGGCGCGATTCCCACATGCGAAAATCCGGGGGCAACCCCGCTTGGTGTATCGACATTCTAAATATATAAATGAATAATTACCGAAGTAAAGGTTTATTGTTTTATACTCACAGCGCGAATTTGCATAGTATTAAAACATTTACTTTGCTAAAAATTCCTTGGTTTGCACTTGAATGACGCATAAATCATGTGAGATTGTCCATGGCAATGTTAATCTTTCATATAGCTGTAGGATCCAATATGAGAAGAAAATCAGATCCTAGACAGGGCTTTCACAAGTTTTTAATTAATCGCCAACAGCCTGTATTACTATGTAACTTATAGGCTGCTCACGGTAAAGGGAGCACGCTTTAAGGCCAATCTTAAGTTCCTCTCAGTTTACTTGTATCCTTTCGCCAATTGTTAATGTTAAATTTGACATGTGACTAATAAACACAGCGTATATACTCTATGTTATATCTCTCAATAGTACAGTCTGAGGTCACAATAAAATATAATGTTTTGGCTATTATACCTGCGGGAAGGGCTTTAAAATGTGTCCACTTTACCGTGAATAGCCTTAAGTTCCTGTACATATGTATGGTAGTAAATTTGGTAAATTAGCCTTAAATTTAAGACTTAGAAGGAACTTTTGTTGAAATAAAATAATTATAGATCCGTTATTTTAAAAACAAATGTCTGACCCACTAACAATATATAATTTTACTTTACATGCCGTATTAACATCTGTTTGCCAAATTTGGTGGGTATCGTTGGATTATTTCCCTAGATATGCCACAAAAACTTTATTTTTCATGTGGCGCTATCTTAAAATATGGCGGACAAAAGAGGTTATGTACAAGCAAATTCAATTATTCAAGTTGATACATTAAGCATACTAAGTATGGTCGAAATTGGTTAAACGGTCTGTTATATATACCAAATTAATCTAAAATATTTACAGGGACGTCATGTTGAAAAAAATGTCTTATCCATTTAAATCCAATACTTTTACATAACCTACCATTCTTTTAGTTAAGTGCCCAATTTTGCGGAAATATATGAGTAGTTTCCAAGGTATTGTGTAAAGCTTTATTTTTTCATGTGCTGCTATCTTCCAAAGTGTGGAACCAATAACAATGTACCCCTTAATTAAATATTTACGTGACAAACTGTTAAAATACGAAATTTTATTTAATTAAGTAAAATGGTTCCCATGAACTGTTGCCCTAAATCTTAAAGTTGTTGCCATTTTGACAATAAGTGCATGGAGTGGTCGAAAATTATAAAATTAGTAGGTTCTTACTAAGTTCGACATATGTACGAAGTGTGTTCAAATTCTGTTCTCGGGTTCAAGCGATTGGTGGGCGGGGTTTCTTCAAATGGTGAATACTGGTGCATGTTCTTAGTTTGAACCTTCTCCGCCCCTCATTCATGAAATTAAGAGCCTTGCTAGCCTTGTTGAGAAATACAAACAAAGATTATTTTAATAACTACATTTTTTTAAAGATTTTTCATGAAGTCAACTGTTATCTGTAAGAATTTTCGTTAAACAAGTAATTACATTATTCACGATAGTACTCAAAGAAAAAACATCACTGTTTTATTTATCCTAATTCAAGTTTTTGTATCTTCAGTGTTTCGTGTTATTTTTTTGTGCATCTATATTACCGCCAAGTGTGCGTTCTATCAGAAAGTGAATGTTTATTTTTCAGAAATTCCAATGCCGTCAACACCGCCTAAGGCCAATGAGGTTCGCAGCGGTGCGAATAATAACGGTAAGTTAATACAAAAAGTAATGAATTTTTTACTTGGGCCTATTATTCCTCTCTTACTTATTTAATCGTTACTGCGTAATTTACCCCAAAAGGTGAGATTCACAGAAAATAATATTAATTAAAAACCAATATTGTTATTTGTTTAGCTTTAACGAATTTTAATAGGACAAAAGCAAACAAATAAAAACAACTGTGAGCAGGTATCCGTCAACAGACATTTTACAAGAGTTCCCGTTTGAAAGTGTTTTTATTGTGGGAAATTACAAACGGACCACAGCATACAAAAATACGGCATATTTGGACAAACGTAAAATTAGGAATTATGAAGTTTACTTAGACAGTCAAAATGCAATATCAGTATGTATTATATTTTAAAATGTAGGTATTTTTTGTGGACGTAATAGGAAGTAATATATGAAGTACAGTACAGAACTTACTTCACTTATGATGAATGTAGTAATAAACGGAATTAAATATTCCCTTAAATCAGCCGCCAAAAATTATTACGGGATGCTTCCTACAAAAAAAAAGAGAAACCAAAGTGTCCAAAATATTTTATTTTCCATTTTAAGCACTGCTTAAACATTATAGCAAGTTACACTTTCCTTTTTTTTTTTTTTACTCCTAACCGATATGAAAGAATATTTTAAGTGTTTTGTGGTATTGCGGATTTATTATGGAGCACTAAGACAGTTTACTTTTGCAATTAATTCGGAGTATTTTAATTTGGTCTTTATTGAAAATGCCACTTCTAAGTTAAGCAATAAATTATTTGATGCATTTATTCCGAATATCAAAGTACACTTAAATATGGTGTTTGGAGGTATTTTGAATACGGCCACTTCTTAGTTCTGCGATGACACGTTTCGTTGAACCCAGTTTGATCTTGTCAAGCTCCAAGCTTTTCTGAAGAGTATGAATTGACTTGAGATATTTTGAGGGCACTTGACTANGGGGGGGGGGGGGGGCGAGGTGAGATGTAGGGGAAAAGCGGTGGAAGAACAAGAAATGGGAGCAACCAGAGAAAACCCATTAGCGAACAGCAACGTCTGCTATGTTTGCAACATACGAAAAACCGGTGTGACGTCCCACCGGGAATTGAACAGCATTGTCATGTTGGGAAAGACACTACAGCAGCCCCTTTGTTTCGACTTTTAATCAAACTTTATTTTGTACATTAACTGAAGCTGCATATACAGGAAGTTTCTAAATTCTCTGCCCAAACTGAGAGCATAGGAACTGGAGGCAGAAAAATAAATGTAAAATCTCTGTAAACGGATGTTCCTAAAAGTTATCTTGTGTTACTACATTGCAACAGTAAACAGATACAGCAGTGCCGGGGGTACACGCCCGAATATGTGCATGTGTACAACAGATAGCTTTTCGCCGGGTAGTCAGAACTGCACGCAGCCTGAAAATCGCGTTGTTGCAGGACCGAAGACAATAAACGCGCGGCCACAGAAATACCCGGTGTACCAACCCTTTCAGCTTCAGCTTCAATGTAGAATTATCCTAACCATAGGTTCTCTAGTGCTCTGCAGACGTGTAGACATGTCTCGGAGGGTGTATACGGGAGGAGGTGCACATCGCNAGAGATGCGCACACATTGCAGGGGCCTTGTTCTCCAACTTGAGCTTGCTCAAAGACACTCGCTGTGATCGTCTTCATGATTAATAGAGCCATAAAGATGGTTTCTCGTAACTATCTTTGTGCGGTGTTCTGTAAGCCAGACCTTCATTCCTACGGTTGGCAATGATGCAGGCTGTGTTCTGAAATAAACAATTTGCTTGTTGGATTATATTTTTCCGTTATTACAGCGTGGGTTGTGACACACATTTCACTAATATAGTGAATTTTAAATTTCAAATATAATTTATTCATTACGCGCAATACTTTTCCAGTAACACTTCCACAATACACTTAAATCTATGATGCAAGATTTTAGATGGATCTAGTTCATTTTTAGCATCATGAGATAGCAAGACTAATCCGTTGCCAAGTTCGTCACCTCGTGGTTACGTTAGAGCGAAATGTTAGAAGAATATCACTAGCAATAATTATACTTCTTAAATATGTTCCAGTCACCATTTGCTTTTGCGGAAATATAACAGATTGTAAGATTTGTTCTCTTTAGGGCATTATAAAACACATTTTTTCCTCGGTGGAGTGTGTCTGCAAGAATTAACTTCAATACGTCGACCGTTTTCTTTCCACTGTCGTTCATAAATATTCCTTGTTGGCATGTCTTCATATACGTCACGAGGCATTCGAAAGACCGCCATGGCGAGATTTTGAGTTACAGAATATCATTTCTCCGCGTAAAATCAGTTACGTGGTAAATGTCTATATACAGACAGTAAAGAGATACAAAATAGGACCCCTGGTTATGTCAACAGCTGTATCGCAAACACCCGGTGGTACGTTCTTGCTGCTGTTACCGGGGACTAGAGTACCTGGTGTTTGTGGGCACATGCTGCCGGGCCGTTCTGTAGTCGCTCAGCTCCATGACGGGCTACGGACTAGCAAGCATGATGGAACTCGCGGACACTGTACCGGGTCTTCATGTTCAGGCACAGAGTTTAGAAACGCCTTGCAAACGGCCGCGCACCTAACGCGGCGCTGCAACTGCTGACTCTGTGCTGCAGACCAGGCGCCGGCACAGAAGTCCAGCAAGATGCAGCTGGAGGACCACACGAGCGCCTCGTCGTCTTCTTCTTCCTCCTCCTCGTCGGCGGTGGCCAGTGCCGCCAACAAAAGCGAGTCGATGGGCGTCTCCAGGAGCGTCGACCGGCACGCGCCTTCCTCCAACTCGGCCAGAGCCACAGGTAATACGAATACTACCAATATTTTATTTTGCTGCAGTTGGTACGCGGTTTATCAAGCACTTATGCTATCAACCATTGAAACAAAAATTCCCTGCCCGAAACTGTACACATTTTAAAGTACACATGGTTGTCATGCGCTCAGGTAAATTTAGGTTGGCAGCGATGCAGGAAAAGTAGTCCCATATCTATAACGTCGTAGTAAATGTGTGACGATTACATTTGTGGCCGCTGGATTTATTTCATTCAGCTTCTCTTTCTTTCGCGTATGTAAGAGCAAGAATAAGCTTGTAACAATTATTTACATTTATAACCATTTCACTATTAAACTTGCTCGACGCATGGTTAAAGTGAGTAGAATCGCCGAACTTGGACCAAGAGGATGGGGGACCAGAGCACAGTTCTGTTCATGCTCTGTCATTCCGGTCCCCCGCTGCCATCATTGTCCGCCATGTCAGATGTCTGCAACCTTGACCTTTGACCTTGACACCAGTGATATTTACATTGAAAATACAAAAAATCCAAAATCTCCCAAAAATGCACACAAATTTATAAAAATTTATAAAAAATTACTAACAATTTATTTAAAATGTATTATACATTTATTAAAAAATCCTTTAAAACATATGACATTAAAATTCTGAATGTTTGTGCTAAGAGGGGACGGGGAGCCGGAGTCGACCGTCTACCATGTTGTAACTCACCCGACTGCCATGTTGGATGTCGGTGGCCTTGAACTTTACCTTTGCCCTTGACACATTACCATAACCCAGAATGACCTTGAAACCGAAAATTTGCTTAATTGTTTTAAAAATGCTTAACAATTATAAAACCCACTAACCATTATTTTAAAAATAAAATAAGTTTTATTAAAATTTATTTAAACATTTTATAACAAAAATAAAGATTTGAATGTTTTGGCTTAGAGGGGATGGGGGACTGGAGCCGACCAGCCACAATTTTATGATGTCACCCAATCACTATATTGAATCCAAGTTACCTTGAGCTTGATAAATTACCTTGACCCTATAACTATGACCTTAAATTACCTTAAAAAGAAAAACTCGAAAGAAAATAAAAAATTTATTTTAATATTATAAAAGTATTTTTTAAAATTTATAAAAAACACATTTCCGTAGGCTTCTCAGCACCATGTCCAGTAGATGACTGACCCTCGCCAATGTTTCTCATTGGTTGATTACTTGTGTTTGCTTCTCCACCCAACAATATTTTTTATTGGTTGATTACTCAAACTCGTTCGTCCTGCCACCATTGATCCTCATTGTATTAACATTCCCCTACCCTACCCCCTCACCGTTGCTCATTCTGTCGAAAGCACTTCACCCACCATATTCATTTTTTCGTTTGTCATTTGTTTACTTTTTTGTCACCTAGGTGACACTGGCGTATAAACGATCGATTTCGTGGCCATAAGATCTGCCGATTTAGCCACCATGTTGGTTGTTGTCGACCTTGCCCTCGGCCACAATTACATAGAACACCAAAAATCGAGAAAAATCGCAGTCATTACAACTGCCAATTATTAGCTAGTCACAAGGACTCATACTGACGAACCCCACAAGCCAATGACTGACTCCACCTAAGACTAACTCCATATAAGACTGGTCCCTGGCGAGATAGACTGAGCACAAGAATAGCTCCCGACGAGACCAGTTCCTACGAAACTGGCTAGAACAACGGACAAGACCAACTCACCATACCACCCACCTATACAAATGATGATGGACAATCTCGAAAAAAAGTATCTAATAAGAGTCTCGTATCTAATCTTCGCACAAAATCTTAGCAAAATTTTCGCAAAACATTCCTACCACAGCTGACCGTACCAAAGGGTCGTACTAACTTAGCAAGCCAACTGACCAGGCCAATCAACTAGTTGCGAAACATTCCTCAAAGAATATATATTCCCCTCATTTCATGAGTTCGCCTTATAGAACTCATCCATTTTAAACAACCTGAGCAAGAAATAATACTTCAAATCAAACCATAGGCCTCCTCCTTCGCATGCTCACATAAATGTTATCTAAAACCGACTCTCGCAATCGACTGTTTACACCACTGAATTGATAAGTCTTTTAGAGTATCAGGAGGGATTCTCTGATAAATTAAACACACATTAATAAGTATATATAAATTTAATTTATTTACTTATTATATTCATTCTATTTTTTTAATTATTTTGTACGTTCAATATTTACATTTCCCAGATTTTTGCAAATCCTGGATAGTAGCNTTCATTCTATTTTTTTAATTATTTTGTACGTTCAATATTTACATTTCCCAGATTTTTGCAAATCCTGGATAGTAGTCAACAGTCTCATTTTATGTAACCCCGATCCTTCAGTTCATCGATGATTGAAGATATCTCAAAAATGCGTGAGAGATTCCCGTGTTTTTGCAGGTCAATAAAAAATCTGAGTCTATCAAAAAGTTCATTCGGGTCTTCGGGAAATATGTGACGAGCGTACTTGACGCCTTCTGCCTTCTTCGTATCACTTGTCAAAGGAAACTTGTTGGTAAAATGTNAAATATGTGACGAGCGTACTTGACGCCTTCTGCCTTCTTCGTATCACTTGTCAAAGGAAACTTGTTGGTAAAATGTGTGGGAACGTCAAGGGAATCATCCTCCTTCTCATCAAATACTTCATCAACACTGTCGCCATAGTCATTATTATAAATTCTGTTTTCATGATCGTCTTCACCTTCTGTTTCATCCTCGGAGTTGAGCCACTAAAACTGAGATTATTTGACATATATAACTTAATGAAGTGTACCCTCTTACCATAACATGCAGTGAAATAGTAGGATCTCTAATCACTTGGTGTTATTTAAACATTTTCAGATGTGTGCAATATCAAGTTTCTTTGTAAGAGCCACGTGGTTATCATATAGAGGCAGACGATTATGAGGAGACAGTTATTGCCAATGACGGAATGAGAGACGCACGGGGCATGATTGAGTGGTACGATTGGAATGTACACTTTCAAGGTGTTCGCGTGATTTTTTTTAACTAACTACTCTAAAACTAAGTGTTATATGAGCCCGCGGTAGGTACGGGAGTTAAGTGCGTCTCAGGGCTAAGCCCCATACGCCTACAAGGAAGGGAGTATCATGCAAGGAGACATGCATCACGGCAAAGAGGGATTGGGCTGCCATGGCCAGATTGTGGCCATGACAACCTCCCTAAGTGTACTTATAGCTAAACTATAATTAGAAGAGAAAGGGAAAAACCGGCATAGTCACCGTAAAAACCCTTTCGACAAGAAAGAATTAAAAATTGTTTCATGCATTATCATGTTTAACAGAAAATGCTACAGGAGACAGAGTATAGGAATCATGCTCTTTATTATGATAGGAAAAGTGCTAGTAGAGAGGGGGCGGGTAACTTTCCTTCAAATGGCGCTGGGTTTAACCAGAGTAACACTTGCGCATCACTCTGGTGGGGGGAGAGCGCAATTGGGCAGGTCCCCCCCCCCCCCGAATCCGGATCCCCAGTGGATCCTGCAATGTTCGCGTGAAGTCGACGAACTTCAAAATAAAGGGTTGTCAGCTGGAGCAGAGAAAAAAACAAACCAGCGAGTTTATGGAGATATCTAATTGAATTCACGGAAAGTTATGTGAAATTTAAGGGGATGTCTGTTATTGAAAATGCAACGTGTCTGTAATTTTACGGAGAGTTCTGGAGAATTTTTGTATCAACACTTTTCCGTAAAAATACGGAAAATATTTTTGACTGACCTGAGTTCTTCTAGCTAGTTAGAAAATAAAGAGGAAATAGCACTGCGATGTACAAATGTGAGTTTGAAAGAACTGCGTTTGCATTAGTGGTGACCAAAATCACCAGTTACTTCTGTAGTTTGTACACATCAAAATAAACGTTGGTATAATTTGAGCGTATTTGTTTCTGTAAAACTTTCACATTATCTTCTGTACTACGTCTTCCTAAAGTGTTCAATAATAGTTAGTAATCGTAAAACTGAGGGTTAACGTGAAATTAGACCCCAGGATGGCGCGGTGATCGAATGCAAGAGCGAGGAGAACTGGAGTACCCCCAGAAAATCCGCCGGCCACCAGTAACGGCCACCTAGCCTCCCACATGCAAAAATGTAACTGTAACCGCATTGGGAATCGTACCCAGATCGCCTTTGAAGGATGCTGTTGTGCTGGTCCCGCGGACACCATGCACGGTCCGCTGATAAAAAGCGTTCAAATAACGTTGGAGAAACTATGAGTTAGGTATAGGCTATCCACGGTAAAGTAAGCACTTTTGAAAGCCCTCTCATTTGGAATAATTTTCAATAAATATATTTTATTTTAGCCTTAGGTGTTAACTTCCGAGTGCAGTGGAATATACTATAATTACCTGTAAAAAATATTTAATTATAAATAAATATTCTTTTATAATAGGTATTAATTATTTAAATCATTAAAATGAAAAAAGTTAGGGATTAACTGTATATAATAATTTATATTAAATTTAATTATCCTATATTATGTTAGTATTATTAAATATCGATATATTATTATATAAATAATTTATATTACAATAATTAATCTATTAATTTATATTTATTAATTTATTATAATAATATAAAATGAATATTATGTTATTTAAATTAACACTGTGTTTATTACTTACATGGCAATATGTATTTAAAAAGATGGTTCAAGGATATAAGATGACTGAAAGGACAAAGTAGCTAGGGCCTCAAAAGTGCTCGCTTTACCGTGGACAGCCTATACCAGATCGTTTTGTTATACGCGAACAAAAATTTCCCGCGGAGTGTTTTCGAGGGGAATACCGTGCATAATTTCAGTGTCGCGTGCGTAGAGGATGTGAAGCATATGATCGTAGAGGGGAAATGAGTTAGAGTGCGCACGCGATCTGCGCAGCAGCCACGCTCCTTCTTTCATAATTGGACTGCTTTTCCGCCAGTAGCACTATCAAACACCGTGTGGTTAGGATTTGACGTTACAGCACTGTTTGTGAGTTTAAATGCTTTGAGATATTTGTACGAGTCTTCTAATATAGTTTGAATGCAAGTAGAATATATTCAAGTTAAACATGAAAGGGTCGGTCTGTTGAAAATTCAAATGAAAGCNATATAGTTTGAATGCAAGTAGAATATATTCAAGTTAAACATGAAAGGGTCGGTCTGTTGAAAATTCAAATGAAAGCAAACTTGTTCGTCACCACCGAGTGAGGTGGCGCTGTGGTAAAACCACAGAACTCACATTCTATAGGTCCCGAGTTCGAGTCACGGTCCGGCCATCCAGATTTCGGTTTTTCCGTGGTTTTCCGAAATCTCTTCAGACGAACGCTGGGATGGCTCCTTAATAAAGGTCAAGGTCAATTCCTTCCCCATTCCTGTTTCTCAAAGGAACTTGCTCCTTCTCTAATGACCTCGCTGTCGACGAGAAGTTAAGGTGTAACTCCATATGGCATACAGGAGTATGTGTTTTCTTCATGATTGAGGTATTTAAAANCCTTCTCTAATGACCTCGCTGTCGACGAGAAGTTAAGGTGTAACTCCATATGGCATACAGGAGTATGTGTTTTCTTAATGATTGAGGTATTTTANAACTCCATATGGCATACAGGAGTATGTGTTTTCTTCATGATTGAGGTATTTAAAAAAAAAACCATTTTGAGATTACGTCTATTGCGAAATAGATATCGACCCTACCCTGCAGTACATACATAAAAACTGAACTACGAAGTCTTAACAATGTCACGATATCGATTCTGCCCAATTTGGGTAGGATTGACATTATGACATAATTATGGGTTCGTAGTTTTGTTTTTATGTCTGTACTGCTGTGTAGTCTAAAGGCAATAGCTATTTCGCTACATACATAATTTCAGAATTTCTATATTTTAAAAACACAAATAAGCAAAAAAAAAAGGAAGCTAACCTTGGGGAAGGGGGGAAGCTTGCCCTTAAGCCCTATTCACCACGTTCGTCACTGTTGACCATGTAACATATTTGCACTGGCGATGGACGAGTCAACGTTGGTGACGGACGCAGACGACAAAATCGACGTGTTGACATCTTTAGGAGCCGCGGTGGTTTAGTGGTTAGACTATTCTATTCGCCTCTCACCTAGGCGAACCGAGTTCGATTCTCAGCGGGGTCGCTCCCGGATTTTCGCATGCGGGAATCATGCCGGACGATGCTTCTGGTCAGCGGGTTTTCTCGGGGAACTCCAGTTTCCCCCGCCCTTGCATTCGGGCGCTGCTCCATAATACTTACCTCACGTCACACTCATCGGCTCTCAAGACCTCGATGTTAAGAGACGCCCAAATCTCTTCGCTTGCTCTTAGCTCCGACAAATTTAGTCTATGCATGCGATGCGCGTGCTCGTGTAAGGCAACTCGGACCAATCAGGACACCTCAAGCCAGGCGGTGCCCCCCCCCNGGGATGAGCAAAAAGTCAACGGCATAACCATACCGCAAATGAAAAAAAAGAGGGGTGGGGATGGAAACGTGTGAGAAAGGAAATGGGTTCAGAATAGTTCTTTGCAAATGACGGGGACTTCACATCATAGACTAAAGATGAGGTAGGCTGTTTATTCTTCTTCTGCACATTGTACCTAACATTGTCCTACCCCAAAGTAACACAACTGCCAAAGTCACGTGATGAGCGGTGGTGAACATGTTTGTTTGTATCTTGTTTTTTTTAAATTGCAAGCACTACCAATTTGAATTTAATTAAACTGCATTAAAAATCGGCCAGAGGAAGTGTACAAACGTCTCAAAGCACTTGTTTACATAAACAGTATCCTAACCTCAAACCCAATTCACGCCGTNCAGAGGAAGTGTACAAACGTCTCAAAGCACTTGTTTACATAAACAGTATCCTAACCTCAAACCCAATTCACGCCGTTTTTTCTTGTCGTATTGGCAGAAAAGTAGTTCACTGTTGGGACACGGAGACTAGTTGTACGCAGCCAGCGAGATTGGTCAACCTCATCTTTAGTCTACGATTCACATGACAGTATAACAGTTCCATTTTGTTACAAAGAAGCCTGAAACCCCTAAGAGCCCTTTTGAAGTTAACAGGAAACAAACAGTTAAACACAAAAGTTAATTTTTTANAAGAAGCCTGAAACCCCTAAGAGCCCTTTTGAAGTTAACAGGAAACAAACAGTTAAACACAAAAGTTAATTTTTTTAAATGCAAATAGGTATTTAAAATCACACCGACCCATGTGGTACCAGGACAGAAACGGCGTGATTGAATGAGTGTAGAGATTTTGACGGATCTTAACAGTGAGGTCTTGAGAGCCGGTGAGTGTGATTGAGTTGAGTATGNTGAATGAGTGTAGAGATTTTGACGGATCTTAACAGTGAGGTCTTGAGAGCCGGTGAGTGTGATTGAGTTGAGTATGGAGCAGCACCGGGTTGCAAGGCCGGGGAAACGGGAGATCCCTGAGAAAACCGGCCGACCAGCGGCATCGTCCGGCACGATTCCCACTTGCGAAAATCCGGAAGTGACCCGGCTGGACTATTGAACCAGGTTCACCTTGGTGGGGGGCGAGCAGGCTAACCGCTCATCCACCGCGGCCCCTGACGGGAACGGTGATGTAACGGTTGCAGGGCGATGAATTTCGGCACTATAACTTATTGACTAATAAAACGACAGGAATAAATGTGGTCCTATTCGATCGGGTTTACGACTAAGATGCGAGCATGACTTTGAGTTGGCGCCGCGCATGCGCGACGTGCGGTTGGGGGCCCGCGACGACTGGTCGTCATTTTGGGCGTGGGCGAACATTTCCGGGCAGTGTATCTCGCGACTCCAATGTGCTAACGCTCTAATTTTGGTGCCAACATCTTGTCTGGATCTGTCGATACAAACCATAACAAGTGAGCTTCGTAAAATATTTTTGTGGCAAAACAAACATATTTAATAAGTGAATTTAAAATTTCTGATGTCGGGCGGAGCTGTGGTGGTGCAGTGGTCAGACTTCTCGCCTCCCACCAAGGCTAACCGGGTTCGATTTCCGGCGGCGTCGCTCCCCGGATTTTCGCACGTGGGAATCGTGCTGGACGATGCCGCTGGTCGATGGGTTTTCTCGTGAATCTCCCGTTTTCCCCGCCCTGTCATTCTGGCGTCTGTCCATTCTATCTCTCACCCTCATCGGCTCTGAAGTCCCTGATTTTAAGAGCCGCCCAAAATATTTCCACTCTGATGACGGCCCATTCTCGCGCAGAAGCTGAGAGAAAATACAAACAACGCATCTAGTCGGAATAGCGTCTAATGAACCATCGATCGGTACTGCCATGTCCGTGGCGAAATGAGTGAGATGGCTTCGGAAACGTTAGGAAAGTTGACGCGGCGCGCGCCGGAAACAGGCGTATTCACGTGACACCCACTGCCGCGTCTCCGACGGTCACCCCGACCTGTTTCTTCCAGGAGACTTCCAAAGTTATGGTGTGTTTTTTTGCCCATTGATTGAGAATCCAGGGAACTGATATCTCATATTAGGAACTATATACTATATGTTTCCGAACAACACCGAAAAACTCCGGCAGGTTATTCCTGACAAAAAAGTAAGACGAAAATGTCTCTACCACTTTTCCCCTAAGGTGATTATTAAGGGCGTTACGCGCCCCTTAAAACCACGGTTTTGGATGTAATTGCTGTAAAAATATCAGGCACTACTCATGATTAAGTAACAAATTNGCGCCCCTTAAAACCACGGTTTTGGATGTAATTGCTGTAAAAATATCAGGCACTACTCATGATTAAGTAACAAATCGGTGAACAGTATTTCGTTGAACGGAGATATTACACCTGTGAAAATGCGGTTGCTAATATCATCCCCTTTCATCAGGNGGTGAACAGTATTTCGTTGAACGGAGATATTACACCTGTGAAAATGCGGTTGCTAATATCATCCCCCTTCATCAGGAAAAAAAGGGTTGCCACCCTGTGTTTTGTTACGAATCAGAACCCCTATTTTCATGATGACGGGAGATGATATTACCCACCACATTTTCACAGGTGTAAAATCTCCGTTCTACAGAGGTATAAGAGTTCGTGTAAGCCGAACTATTTACATTTTATGACTTGTTAAAATGAAATTATTATACGAAATTGTTTTTTTAAATAGGACACTACTCAATTACTATTTTGAAAACATCATTTTTAGGGATTATGAAATATGTTTATTACGCTAAAATCAGTCTGCGGAGAGGAGGGTTCACAAACTCACCCTTAGTATTGCAAAAATCTCAAAGAGATTCATGCCAAAAAAAAAAACTCAGAAAGAAATTTTTGATTCAAATAAAAAGTATTCAATCAATGGTAAATATAATATGATGTACAAAANGACCCTTAGTATTGCAAAAATCTCAAAGAGATTCATGCCAAAAAAAACTCAGAAAGAAATTTTTGATTCAAATAAAAAGTATTCAATCAATGGTAAATATAATATGATGTACAAAAATTATATCATACGACTGTCTACAAAACCCTGAACAATCTACCTCACAATACACGTTGCAAACACGCAATATCTTAAGTTATCTTAAGTCTTTATGCTGTAGTAAATAAAAAGCAAGCTTTTCGCTATAGAGGCTTCAATAGAACTCTGCAGATTTAACAAAGTAACTAGCAAACACAGAATAAAATCAAGTGGTACTACCCGAACAGCGAGTAAAAGATTTAGAAAATTTTGAATGTAGATAGATAATCAAGTAGAAATAAAAACAGGCCAACAATATCTACCCATAATGGTTCACAAAAATTCGTTCAATACCTAACGCGGTAGAAAAACATTTTAAGTCGCAGTGTACGAAGTTAATTATACACAATATATGCTACGCAGTTTAAAAAATCGTACAAAATTAAAGTGTTTGCATTAAGATGAAAATCTGTGGCATTTTTTAATCAGGATGCCTAGATACACCACACATACAAGGTCTTGCTTTCATGAGATTAATTGTTTAGAATGCCTGAAACGCCTAATTTTTATTTTGCAATCAGTCTTACACCATATTAAAAATAATCTTAAAGCGAATTGCATTTTCATTAAGAATAATTTTATTAAAGAAGAGCTTGTAATTACAGTATTAAACGCACGTTTACTGAAGAATGGAAACAAATTTTCACCTGCACCACCCGGGGTATCACCTGAATCACTTGTAACGTGATCTGAAAGCTCTTTTCTTGCCATATTTTTACTTCTACCGTGTTTGCTTCAAGGAAAACCTCTTCCTACTCCATGGCATAATAAAGATGGCATTTTCAAACGGTTTGTTAGGTTAAACCAAGTTCACCCGCAGCTAAAATTTTATAAAACAGAAATTTACTGCAACTCAAGAAACCAAAAACACCCACTCAGAGAAGGAATTCCTCTTAATTTTTCCCCACCCTAATGAAATAATTTTAGTTTCGTTTTCAATGAGACTATAAAAATACCAGTTTTCCTCTTACTCCCATTTGAAGTTGGCAAGTGTATGCAAAACTCTGTTTTCCCAGCTTCTTGAGATACTTACTTACTTANCTCTTACTCCCATTTGAAGTTGGCAAGTGTATGCAAAACTCTGTTTTCCCAGCTTCTTGAGATACTTACTTACTTACTTGGTGTGCGAAATTCATTGCGCAGCGTTTAAAAAACATGATTCATCCGTTAAGAACTTCTTAACGTATTCACCGCCACACTTAAGAGTGGTCCGGAATTCAATTTTCACGACTCGTTGCATAGTTTGCGCTTTATTTTTAATCCCTTTAGCATAGTAAAAAAAAATACANAGTGGTCCGGAATGCAATTTTCACGACTCGTTGCATAGTTTGCGCTTTATTTTTAATCCCTTTAGCATAGTAAAAAAAAATAGAGAGTGTTATTTCTTAAAATACAATATACTACGTGAATATGAGAGATACGTCTTTATGACAGTGTACTGAGTTTTGCTACAATCTTTCCTCCAATATAATTATAGAGAGATCACTACGTTACACATTTACAGGCAGCACGAAGGCAAATCTTGATGTCATTCCAGTGTTTTTTGCTTAGTTGAGTCTAATTGAGAGATTTGGGTGGCTCTTAACAACGAGATCTTGAGAGTCGATGAGGGTGAAATGAGGTGATAATGGAGCAACGCTGGGATGCAAGGGTGGTGGAGATGGGAGATCCCCGAGAAAACCCACCGACCAGTGACATCGTCTGGCACGATTCCCACTTGTGAAAGTCCGGGAGTGACCCAGCCGGGCATCAAACCCAGTTCGCATTGGTGGGAGGCGAGCAGTCTAACAGCTCAACCCTTTTATTCGCTTAGTGGTGGTGGGTCACGTGATGCGTGTACCATTTTCTAACCTTGTCACTGCCGTGATTCTGTACCTTAAATGCGGGAAATAGTCACATTTAGACTGGTGCCTTAACCGTGATTCACTAAACTACTCGCTAAATAACTATTAAACGGAATCGTTGCCCATCGATGGCGTAAAATGCTTGTACCAGCTCATTTCCCGCTCGGTAATTGAGCATCGTGACGACAATGGTTCTGCTGCTGTCCATCACGAATTCTGCGTATATGCATAACAATGAAGAGCGTGAGCTATATTTTGCAAAAGTGTATAGTGNCTGCTGTCCATCACGAATTCTGCGTATATGCATAACAATGAAGAGCGTGAGCTATATTTTGCAAACGTGTATAGTGTCAGCGACAACTTCAGCCGAAAGTTGCGAAGAACAGGTTGGAAACATTTGCAGCAGGCGTGCTGTGTAGGTCACGTCGGTTTAATAGTAATAAGTAGTTAACAAGTCCGGTGATAAACTTTTCAGTGGAGGCCGGCCGAACGAGTCTACATATCTGCCCACCACGCAGCCCATTCGACTTCGCGGTGTCCGCTTTCATGCGCGCTGAGGAATCAGACCTGTATGTTGCGTCGAGGCGACGTTCTGAGCCCAAACGATGGCGTGGTTTTGAGTCGGTTAACACGTGGTTCGGAAGCGACTTTAATCAGCAGGTTCTACCACCCTCGGCCTCTCTGCGTAACCGCGCGACATGGAACCCCAGATATAACATTTAATTCCACGCCGCCATCCTCGACCTCGTCTCCTTTGACGCACGGCGCACTGGCAGCTCAAAGCTATGACGTCATCAGAACGGGTACATCTCGGTGCGTAGAAATCCAGCAGCTCCGGTGCCAGCAGTTGAAGGTACACTTGTAGCCAAAAACGCTGGGCAGCTGAAAATCGCACCCAGCTTGTCGGCCACTATCACCTTAAAGGCGAGCGTTGCAAACATCATAATTCATAAGATAATGAATGCAGTAAGACTAATCTGCAAAAGAAATGCTGGGAGATATTACTATGGGAAATCTTCACAATGTACATTATCATGATCACCCAGGCTAATTCTAGTCTGAATAGCATCATAATGATAATATTATAATAATGGAACATATAATATCCTGAGATGAGCACTGAAGCATCAGTCAGTCATAATACATAATATCACAAACACCGTTATCGCCAACGCTGGGCACGGTGCACTNGAGCACTGAAGCATCAGTCAGTCATAATACATAATATCACAAACACCGTTATCGCCAACGCTGGGCACGGTGCACCTATAAACATATATGTTATGTTATGTTTACTGTAGTCGCAGTATCCCGAAGTTCTTGGCTGTAAGGAAAGTGTATAAAAGCTCAGTTGTTCAAGACGTCTAATAGCCATTTAGAGTGCTGCAAATAGTTGCGAATGTCACTCCAATGCTTTATCATAATCAAAGTCCNAAGACGTCTAATAGCCATTTAGAGTGCTGCAAATAGTTGCGAATGTCACTCCAATGCTTTATCATCATCAAAGTCCGGTGGGTTTTGTATGGAGAAATAACAATCTGTGATTACTGTTATTGCGTATTCGTCCAAAATATTGCTGTGAAATTAATATTTAAACTAAGCCAGTTAAAAAATTCTTGGTTTAAATATTTAAAAGTTTTTTTAATTCACCGACCAAAACATTATCTGACCAGTTAAAATAACACACTCCTATATACAATACGCACACGCACTGAACTCCCGTTGCCGATTATTCACGTAATATCAGGTAATCTATATGCAGGGGGTAAATTTTATCTGTTAATTTCTCGAAAGCAGTGCAGTGTAATGACACAAAATCACATTTTCGTTAATTTTAGCGTGCTCGTTTAATTATCCGTCACAAATATCCAGTACTCAGTTTGCATAGCGAAATTTCATGCAACAGAGGAGCACCCCCATTATTTCCATATCCTACTTTTATGACAAAGTCAATATTTGGAGTAGGTGTGTCTCGTTTGGTAAAAATAACGCACTATCCGTTCCCCCAAGAGTTCGAATTAATTATTTCCCGTTATATTTGCAGTAAACCAGTATATCATTTACGCTTTTAAGGGCGTGTGCCGTTCTTACGAAGCACTTAAGCTATGTAGGCCTACTTATTTTTCCCTACATTTTTGTAAGGAATGACGTCCGAAGTTTTTCGGCGCATGTTATTTGCAAACATTCTTTATAAAGTTGTATTTAGCGGTAATAGGTGCTCTTGAATGATTTTCGGTATTGTAAATCGTTCCACCAAGTACGCGCTGTAGAACTTGTATCAGTGAAATATTATTTAACAAAAATTCCGTTAACATGTTTTATAATGATAAATAAATAAAATCCACTATGTACGAATGCCTTAGAAATTTACAATTCGCTTGAATACCCTTAAAAATTATTATTGACAATATATGAGATATAAATGCATACAAATCACGTGTATTAAGTTATACGCTAATTTGATGGCCAAACCAGAATATAAAACAATAATTAGCGGTAGGCCGATGAAACACTTTTGACAATCTTTATAAGAAATAATTTAATTAATTTGGTGAATTATTTTGTAGTTTTTTTTTTACTCTGCAGAAGTAAAGTTGCGGAAATATACATTATTCGGCAAGAATATTCCTAATCATAGAAAGATTTCATTAGAAATATATGAAACAGTGTTTTCGATATTTATTTTTGGTAGAATTTCCATAATTTCTTAATTCAGAGCCATCTACGTACGTTAGTACATTGAGGCATGCACCATGACCTTTTAAATTAGTGCAGTTATGTTATTGCGTCAGTAAATATTTCCCTTATACCAGAGAATGAACGTGTTATCATTCAATTAACACTGATATGAATTATTCATTTTTTTCAGTTTAAATGTATACGTTTCAACCAATCAGCGGCGCTGAGCTGTCGGTTCCTATTCGCTGTGCTAAAATCTGAAAACACCCTTACATGATACCGATTGTAAACTACCATGATAAGTATCAAAAATATTTAATGATATACCTTTAGTTATACATTTAGAAAAATATGACAGTCAAATTTATTGTTGTTTGAATGATTCTTGCAGTGGAGGTAATTGATTGTTCGAACAATTATGGGCATACGCCATTGCAAACACTTCGTTATAGTCTCAGAAAACTTAATATGTAAAATAATAATTTTAATATTATTTTATATATTGTTGTACCTAGCAGGCTTTCTGAAACTACAACGAGGTGTTTTCAGCCCGACTGTTTAACAATCAATCAATTTTGTTATTGTGCACTGGCAGATTTGAGGTTTTTTGTAACATTACTTTTTTAGCAGATAGTTTGAGATTCCCTTAACGAGATGGAAAACGTTATTATTTTCTCATGTTAAAAATTTTAAGTTATGGTTCAAAATATTTTCTTAAATTGAATCTCTTATGTCCACATAAGTAAAACGTACTGCAAATAAAAGTTTTGTATTACATTCACACGAAATTTCTTTTCATCTGCGTGTTGTGGAAAGTCGTCTGTAAGTATCTGCAGTGTCACTGATGGCGAATGTTATTATTTTCCAGGCTGCTACACCGTCGTAAGATGGCCATTCCCAAGAATTGCGGTTACTGGAGTGATAGTCCTTGTCGTCGTGCATTGAACCCAGCATTAATAGGTAAATAGGTTTTAAGTAATTTTTAAGTCGTTTTACTGTCACTAAGGGTTAATTTTCAAAATATCTTGTATTCTAATTTTTCCTTATTTTTTTACCTACTGTTGTATCACGCTTATTTATATATTTTATTCCAATGACGCTTTTTTGCATGTACTGAATACTTCATTAAGATGCTCAACTCTAATAATGCTAATGAAAACCCAAACACATGTATCTAAAGACGATATTTATAAACGCGAAAGGATTTAAGTAGAGCTGCCAGCTGTATCCTGCGCCGGTTTCGCTGCATCACAGAACGACGACGAGCTAATGGAATAAATTTGAAAAGTGTAACCCTGCATGCTTTTCCCGCCATCAGACAGGTATATAAAAATGGATTACAGGAGGCTGGCTCGTAAGTGGATCCTTCTGCCCTACCCAAAGGGTTGAGAGTCGAAAGTTTCTGTTTTAATCAGCGCTCAAGAGTGAGGATGGAGTGAGGTGAAGATGGAGCAGCGGCGGAATGCGAGGTAATGGGAACCAGGTGAACCCCGAGAAAACCCGCCGGCTACCGGCAACGTCCGCCACGTTTTCCACATACGAATATTCTGGCGATCTCGCCGGGAATCGAGCCTGACTCACCTTGGTAACGACCGTACCCCGAAGGACAGGCCTGGCGTTTCGATCAAGTAGAATGGAACGAAGACACGGGAGTACCCTGAAAAAACTCACACCACGACGGTGTTCGCCACACTCTTGGGAATTCCCGACAGAAAAATCCGGCCTCTTCCCCTCCGCGTTTTGGACTCGAACTGTTGACCCCAGTAGCCACAAGCTAGGGACTAGCGATTGAGATACCTATGGACCCAAATTGAGATTAGCATCACGTTCAAATTATTGGCGGTGAAGTTTATAAAAAAATATTCCTTGTGAACAGAATTTTTTGGGTTTGATTCCCGGTAGAGTCTCAAATTACCCGACTTGAAATTTTTTCTTTCCGGATACAGTTATTTTGTTTTCCCATATTTGTGTATACTGTTCACGGTAAACTGAGCACATTTGGGATTAAACTTTTTAAAAAAAAGTTCGCGATCCTCATTACATATATTATAATGAACGAACTTAGTGATAAAGTTCCTGTAAATTTGGCAACGAGGGTGGAAAAGTAGTTCCACGTTTAACGTCGTATTTTAAGTGTATTTTTTATAATTTGTGTATTTTTTCTACACAAGAACAATATTATGCATAGTTATAACATGTTTGTATTTTAAAAAGTTTCACATTTCCATTTTATCTACGCATAAATAAAGTGAGTGGGCCCACGGCAATGTTAAAGTTATATATTGCGGAAGGACACGGATTCGGCAGAAAAGTAGATCCTAAGCAAGGCTTCCATAAGTGCTCAATTAATCACGAACAGCCTATAAGGACGTATCACCACAGACTCAACTCCATCTTCACGACGCTCACATTGCACGAATACTGTTATGTCTATTCTTAGAAGTAAGCGGTATTTTTCTCCGTTGTTTCACATGAATTGCATTATGTTATCTTAGCAGAGAATCTTGACCTGCTTTCTAGTCTTATTGCGTACTTACCTGTCAGAAGTATAACTTTTCACAATCTGTAAATTCTGTCTCACTTACTGAAATGTGTCTCTGAATGGTGTACGCATTGCTGTCATAGTTTTGAGACGCGTGATGCAAATTTTAATTTAACAAGTAATTCGCAAAATAACTCGATCAGAAATATTTTTGTGCCCAGAAAAGGCTGGCTTAAATGGAATAGTTTCCCTATAAATTAGATTTTTGGTTTCTCTATCTGGTGTGAATTTAAAAAAAATCTGGAAGTAACCATATACCCGACTATATATTACCTTACACTGCAGGACAGACAAGACAGGGTAAATACGAACTCATGACTACGTCACAATTTTAATTCTGTGAAAATTTGACTTCAAAACTGTGACACGAATACGAGTTCGTAGTTAAGTCATTATGTCTGTACTGATGAAAAAGGTGAATAACTAGTTGAGTGTAGGGGTAGTATCGGAATTTTTTTATTAAACATAAACAAGTTAAAAAAACTAAGACCCCAATGAAGCAGAGGAAGATTCCGCTTAAGTTAGTACCATAGTGCCCGTGAGCTGTTCGACTCGTCTTCCTGTGTCATGCAAATTGTCTTTAACCACATAATTTCAAGATACAAATCTGATAAATATATATAAACATTATACTGTGTTTCAAATCATACATGATGGTCCACCTAACATGGACATCCTCAAAATTTCCGCAACGGTTGCAGACCATTAAATGAGGTTTTCACTNCGAATACTGTTATGTCTATTCTTAGAAGTAAGCGGTATTTTTCTCCGTTGTTTCACATGAATTGCATTATGTTATTTTAGCAGAGAATCTTGACCTGCTTCCTAGTCTTATTGCGTACTTACCTGTCAGAAGTATAACTTTTCACAAACTGTAAATTCTGTCTCACTTACTGAAATGTGACTCTGAATGGTGTACGCATTGCTGTCATAGTTTTGAGACGCGTGATGCAAATTTTAATTTAACAAGTAATTCGCAAAATAACTCGATCAGAAATATTTTTGTGCCCAGAAAAGGCTGGCTTAAATGGAATAGTTTCCCTATAAATTAGATTTTTGGTTTCTCTATCTTGTCTGAATTAAAAAAAAATCTGGAAGTAACCATATACCCGACTATATATTACCTTACACTGCAGGACAGACAAGACAGGGTAAATACGAACTCATGACTACGCCACAATTTTAATTCTGTGAAAATTTGACTTCAAAACTGTGACACGAATACGAGTTCGTAGTTAAGTCATTATGTCTGTACTGATGAAAAAGGTGAATAACTAGTTGAGTGTAGGGGTAGTATCGGAATTTTTTTATTAAACATAAACAAGTTAAAAAAACTAAGACCCCAATGAAGCAGAGGAAGATTCCGCTTAAGTTAGTACCATAGTGCCCGTGAGCTGTTTGACTCGTCTTCCTGTGTCATGCAAATTGTCTTTAACCACATAATTTCAAGATACAAATCTGATAAATATATATAAACATTATACTGTGTTTCAAATCTTACATGATGGTCCACCTAACATGGACATCCTCAAAATTTCCGCAACGGTTGCAGACCATTAAATGAGGTTTTCACTCATATACGTACGGAGGCGAGTAATTTATCGCGTAGTGACTATGCGTAACACGTGTATGGACAGAGAAATTGAAACACATGTGTTTTTTTTTTTAACTTGAAACATTAATTTATGTCAACGGCATCTGAAAGTCCGTGCAAAGAGTAATTCAGCGATACAGCATTTTCAATGTAAAGTATAGCAGAAAATCTTAGAAATAATGTTCAAATATGATTAAATTAGGTGGGCCGCTAGCATGCGGCAGTGGACCTGCGCTTACAGCTGTAAGTTATCAACGCCAAACAACAACATAAAGTGTGCAATCGAAAATTCCATTCATATCACCTGGTTCTTCATCAGGCATTACGTGAAAGTGATTTCCAGCAGCGTGAACACTTTTGTAGGGGTTGATCCGATATCTGCAAGGGATGGCAGCAAGTTTCTGAAGAACTACTGTGTACCAATGAAGCAACCTTCACAAACCACGGGCGCGTAAATTTGTACGAAATCTGCACTACTGGGCGACGGAGAATCCGCGTTGGGTCCGGCACATGGAGCAACAGCGACAGCGGAGCGTGAACTTGTGGTGTTGAATCGTCGGAGACTACGTCGTAGCGTCAAACTTCATTCAAGGGACACTGACCTACTGTACTTACGCCTATTTCCTCAGAGAGGCCTTACCTGCACTTCTGATAAACACACCGCTCGATATGCGTCGTTGATATGTGGTTCCAGCGCGACGGTTATCGTGCCCATTTTGCTTTGGTGGCATGCAACGTTTCCAAACCGGTGGTTAGGGCATGGTGGTGCTGTGAGATGGCCAGCTCGCTCTCCCAACCTCACACCTCTATATTTTTACCTGCGAAGAACACAGAATGATAGGGCGTATAACACGGTCCCTACGACGCCAGACGACACGCAGGAACTCATTGTGACAGCTTGCAGGGGCNGAATGATAGGGCGTATAACACGGTCCCTACGACGCCAGACGACACGCAGGAACTCATTGTGACAGCTTGCAGGGGCATTACGCCAGAAACACTTCAGGCCGCTCGTCGCTCGCTGCATGTGCGTTTACAGGTGTGCATTGTTGTCAATGGCAAACACATCGAGGACATGCTGTGAAAAAAAATGTGAAGCGTTACAACCATAACTGCGCTATTTTGTACTACGCATGCGGATGCGATTGCATTTCTCCTTAGGTTGGGTTGTTCTGCGTGTGTTGGACATATGTGCGCGCTTGTTACTCAGTACAATAAATGACTAGGAAACAAATCTCCTGAATTACTTTGGTATATGATGTAAATATACTTATTGATATCACGCTTGCACTCGCATTACCCGTCTTCCCTCCACTGCGGTGCTAGCATTGGTCCTATATCACATTCTGTGCCCCTTATTCCATTGCAGTAGAGTAACCGTTACGCTGTTATAGGAAGTNTAGCATTGGTCCTATATCACATTCTGTGCCCCTTATTCCATTGCAGTAGAGTAACCGTTACGCTGTTATAGGAAGTGGTCTCGCTAGGATGAGTCACGGCGCGTGTTGCTTTCCTACAGCTGTGAGTACAGGTCCACTGCCCCATGCTGCCGGCCCACTTAACTTAATTATATTTGCACATTATTTCCAAGCGTTTCTGCTGTACTTTCCATTGAACATGCTGTATTACTGAATTCCTCTTTGCACAAACTTCCAGATGCTGTTGAAATAAATGAATGTTTCAAGTTAAAAAAAATTATGTGTGTTTCAATTTCTCTGTATATACACGTATTATGAATAATGACTATGCGGCACATCACTTGGCCCTATACGTACTATCATTCAGTGACNTAGCATTGGTCCTATATCACATTCTGTGCCCCTTATTCCATTGCAGTAGAGTAACCGTTACGCTGTTATAGGAAGCGGTCTCGCTAGGATGAGTCACGGCGCGTGTTGCTTGCTTACAGCTGTGAGTACAGGTCCACTGCCCCATGCTGCCGGCCCACTTAACTTAATTATATTTGCACATTATTTCCAAGCGTTTCTGCTGTACTTTCCATTGAACATGCTGTATTACTGAATTCCTCTTTGCACAAGCTTCCAGATGCTGTTGAAATAAATGTATGTTTCAAGTTAAAAAAAATTATGTGTGTTTCAATTGCTCTGTATATACACGTATTATGAATAATGACTATGCGGCACATCACTTGGCCCTATACGTACTATCATTCAGTGACAACTGCATTTCGTGATCTGCAACCGTTGCTGAAATTTTGGACGTGTTTACGTAAGGTGAACCAACCTGTATATAAACATAATACTGTGTTTGCAGTCATCCGTTAAGTGTATAACTAAAATCAAATGCAAATTAAAATCATCACTGTTCACAAAATGTTATCGCAAAATATAAACGTGTTTCTAAGCATGACGTTTGTATACATTTTTCTTATTGTTATTTTATGTTTATTTCAGGAGTGAAATGTTTAAACGGTGACCAGTGGACGTCTGTCCAAAGAGAAGCTGAGTGGTTCGTGGTTTGTGAACCAGAGTGCGGGTATCCAGCAACTGAAAACCAACTTGTGTGCCAAAATAGAACTCCAATGTCTTGAAAAGTGTGCGTTTGTTTAACGGACTACTAGGGGAATCCCCGTTGCCATCAGAATTTTTTAAAAGTCATCAGCACTACAAGGACTATGAAGAGACTGTGTGATAAGTTGGAACATTTATTTTAAAAAAACGTGATTGTGAAAACATTTTATTAATTAGGTTCTTCAAAAATGTCTGTTTGAACCACTCTCGTTTCAGATACGTGAAAATTCAGTTTAGTCAATATATCTTGAGGTGNTCTTCAAAAATGTCTGTTTGAACCACTCTCGTTTCAGATACGTGAAAATTCAGTTTAGTCAATATATCTTGAGGTGAGTGTGCTAGAAGACGAGCCTAAATTTTTAAGAACGTTCGCAGTCCAAAATGATGAATTTAAAGCTGATAAATGACATTCCGGTATTGAACGTTCGGTTTTAACTATCTCGGAATGAATGTGGTAGTTCTTAAATCACAATTTTTATGTCATGTAAATATTATATTGTAAAATAATCAATGTAGTTATAAAATTGCAAGATTTTAGAAAAAGTGCAATGTATTATCGTTTGTGTTGTACTTAAATGTTTGTGTATTATACAGTTGGTTTTGGTGAAGAATGAAAATGTGCTATAATTTTTAAAATAAATATTCTCTACTTACATTCACACAATTTATTGACATCAAGGGCGAGCCCTTATGAATAATAATAAATGCATATTTAAAAGCTCTTGTCCTTTACGTAGTGGTTTTAGTTTTGTATAAATATGTTTTGATTCACCAAACCAATGTTAGGGATGTTTGATAATGTACTGGATGTTCGATAAACCACATAGGAAAAGTTGTATCATGCAAATTGTTTTTAACCACATCATTTCAAGATGCAACCCAAGTACATATAAGAATGCNATAGGAAAAGTTGTATCATGCAAATTGTTTTTAACCACATCATTTCAAGATGCAACCCAAGTACATATAAGAATGCAGAAAAAAATTTCAGATAAGTGTTCCCTACAAAATATTAGAAATTACAAATTTTTCCTGTTATCATTTACAAAAATTTAACATACGATGAAACGAAATTAATAACATTCCATCGTTGTAATGACCATTATTTTTACGATTTTTTATTGTCCGGAAAATAATTTACATCAAAATTACAATACTTTTTTTCTTATAATTTCCTGACTGTTTTTAGTTTTATTACAATTTATTGATATTTACTATATATCATTCCATTGTGTGTTTTAAACATACATTTTAATAATTCACTTTCTGTCATAGAGAAAACAACATGTTAATTATCAAAATTAATGCCAATTTATTAGTTTCTTAATCTTACAAGAACGCATATATGATATATTACATAACTTTTTAAAATGTCTTCCGTGTGACTTTACTTAACTCTCACATATTGATTATTCATTAAAAACAGTTTTATAATTAATAAAAATATTTATTTAAAAATGTTGTCAGATTTTTACACTGCGAACACAACTAACAGAAGGAGGTATGTGAAATATCCGTGTTTAACTAATACAACACTAAGCAAAATGGTCCAGGCTTTCTTACCGCTCCACACAAAGTTTTCGACCATTGAATAGACACCAGGAGATTCCGCGAGTTCGTTCAACGACTAGGTTATGTTTGTTAATTCTTTACGTTCAAGCCAGGCAATGTAATTTATTCATTGGCTGCGGCTGCTGTCTTCGCGGTAAATACTCCAGCGTGTTGCAAGTCATTGCTTCGTTTTTTTTTTCTACACGTTTATCACTGGTTCACGCTCGTAAAAGACGTGTCAGGCAACGAAAATCCCAGTCCCAAAAACAATGGATGACAGGAGAATACCTTGAAAAAACTCAAACACCACGTCAGTGTTCACCAAACTCTTGGGAATCCTCGAGATCCCCTCCGGATCCTGGAATCGAACTGATGACCCCACGGACTAACGCTCGAGATACCTGTGGGTCCAAATTGAGATCACTATTACGTTAAAATGATTGGCTGTGAAATGTATAAGAAATATGCTTGGCTTGATCTTTGTCTCATTGGAAAGTTTAGTCGAGTCAGCACGTTCCTGAATGGTGAGTAAAATTTATCTGATTCGATTCCCGACTTGGTCGAGAATTTTCAGGTTTGACATTTTTTTTTTTATTTCCGGAGACAGTGATTTTGTTTTCCCATTTTCATATGCGTTGTTCGCGGTAAACTGCGCATATTTGGAATCAGCCTTTAAAAAGAAACCCACACTTCCAATTTCATATATTATGACGTACCCACTCGTTGATGAATTCCCGGTAAGGTTGGCAACGAAGACGGTAAATAATTTCAACATTTAACGTCGTATTTAAAGCGTTTTTTTTCATTTGTGAATTTTTCTGGGCATAAGTCTTGTTCTAGGCACAGAAACATGCCCATTCAAAATCAATATTCCAATTAAACATCTGATATTAATTACAGCTTATATCACCAAGCTTATTGTAACTAGTAGCATACTGTTGATCTGAGTTACAAGAATGGGTGCATCATCATCCTCAAAATATATTCAAATAAACTTGCTGGAGTCAGCTCCTAGCTGGCAGTCAGGTAAGTTGTTTGCAGACATTGTAACTTCGTCCCCAGATTCCTCATTTGTAAACTCTTGTGTTGAATTGATTGGAGTGTGTATAGCAATGGAAACGTCATTTCGAGAAAGCGCACCAGTGTTGCCTTCGTCGTCCTCGTCGCCGCCTTACAATATATAATAGCTAGTAATTCACGGAATATAAAGCCCCTGAAAAATAAACGAAAACCATGCAGCTAATATTCTCAAAACTCTCTAAGTATCTTCTAAACTCAATACACACACACATCGTCTAGAATCACTTCTTTACGTTCTTTACTAAAGGAGAACTTTTGTGAATAATTTAATATTTTCACTTATTTAAAACAATGAAAAATAATGAATAATGACAAAAATTAAAACTACACAGTGAAATATAAAAACTAAATTTTGCTTAGTTATTGTTTGCATATATGCCTAGTGTCCACTTAGAAGGACACAAATGTTTACTACTCTATAAAAATGTAAAGTATATTGTGGCATCAGTGAAACAGCAACTACACACTACAATCATTTCACTACTATACGTAAAATAAATGTTATTTTCAACCACATACATAATAAACACTTTACCTTGCAAGTTTCAGATCCAGTGGTTTTTTCCATAACCAATCATACAGCAGGAAACACTTGCTCAATATTCCGGGCACTGTTACTGCCCAAGTCTCAGCATGTAATGGCAGGCCTATACACGTTGGTGTTACGCGCTCGCTGCTTCGCATCCCTCGCGAGAGCGGAAATGTACCAAGGTCACGCATGTAACCCAAGAGCGGGTGACGAGTTTTTTTTCTAGCCTACTCTAAAACTAAGTGTTATATGTTAGTCCGCGGTAGGAACGGGATTATTGCGTCTCAGGGCTAACCCCTTACGCTTACAAGGGAAGGAAGAACATGCAAGGAGACGTGCATCGCGGCAAAGAGAGATTGGGTTCCCATGGCGGAGTTTGGCCATGAAAAACCACCCTAATGTACTTATAGTTAAACTACATCTAGAAGAGAAAGGGAAAAACCGGCACAGACACCGTAAAAACCCTTTCGACAGGAAAGAATAAAAAATTGTTCCATGCATTATGAGAAAATGCTACAGGTGAAAGATAGGTGGGTACCATGCTCTTTATTATTGGAAGAGGAGAAACTCAAAGCGGGTGACGAACACAAATACCAGCTTCCACATGCTTGCCGCCACGAGCGGCGCGGCGCTGCGATCACGCTACCTCGCGCGCCCCTCACCTTTGTTGTATTGCATTTCTGCGTCTATCGGAGAATGCTCTAGATTACTGACGTCGTTCTCTCAGCGTGACTCGGGGTGCGTTGAACCTTCCAGATGGTCAGGGCGACTGGTATAAACGCGCGTTCAGGCCCCCGAGCCGGTTTTTGGTAAGTTGATGAGTAAAGTGGAGTGGAGAGTTCATGAAAGTCGGGAGTTTGTGCGATTGTGCGGCATCGAGAGGGAAGAACGAGTGGCGCCGGAAATGAAACAGAATATCAGAGCAGTGAAGAGTGCGACTGGCAGGCTGGATTATTGGACTGGATGCGCGAGTGAAATACTTTACACATGGTGGAAACAGACAGACTGAACGTGTTTTAATGATGAGTATGAGTTAATTGACTATAACAAAACTGAGACATTAAGAAAGGCGTTAATTAGAGTTGAAATAGACACTGAATATTGCGCTTACTGAGAAATAAAAATATTAATAATGGAGATGGATAGATTAATGCTGTAACAGCTGTGTGGATAAATTAAAGTTTAATTTGGCTCTCCATCCCTCACGAACTCAGATACGCCCCACAGTAACAACACTACCGGCAGCTTTCCAACACATGCAAACAGCACTTTCGTCTCTCCTTTGTTCAGTGGGAAAATTGCCAAAGCAGACACTTCACCTCCTCCCCCCCCCTCACAAACCCGGTCAAGTGTAGTAGAAAAGGTAACGTAAAATAGGGTTTGTAAAAGTTACAACTTCTTCATGTATATTTGGGGAAAATATTTTTTTTTTTTCTATTTCAAAAGTTTCAATAAAATATTTACAAAATCGTAAAGTACAATAACAAATTACCACAGTGGTCACAATAGTACAGAAACGTAAATATTATATAAAATAGCGATATATAAAAATCTTTTAATTATAAGTGCAAATTACATTTCCAATATGAATACAATACTAAAAATCGCCCGTAAAAAAACTGAATCCCTCTCTACTTCTCTCTCTNGAAAAGGTAACGTAAAATAGGGTTTGTAAAAGTTACAACTTCTTCATGTATATTTGGGGAAAATATTTTTTTTTTCTATTTCAAAAGTTTCAATAAAATATTTACAAAATCGTAAAGTACAATAACAAATTACCACAGTGGTCACAATAGTACAGAAACGTAAATATTATATAAAATAGCGATATATGAAAATCTTTTAATTATAAGTGTAAATTACATTTCCAATATGAATACAATACTAAAAATCGCCCGTAAAAAAACTGAATCCCTCTCTACTTCTCTCTCTNAAATTACATTTCCAATATGAATACAATACTAAAAATCGCCCGTAAAAAAACTGAATCCCTCTCTACTTCTCTCTCTCTCTCTTTCTCTCCGCAAGGCAGGAAACCTCGCCTTATATTTCCTTCGCCGTTCTCCTTCGTGACGATCCAGAACATTTGGAAACAGTCAAGAGAACTAAAATGACACTTCTCCGTGACGTCACATGCGGCACGCATGCTCCTTGAAGGTCTCTTGGGGAAGGGGGGGAGAGGAGGTGCGACTCGGAAGAGGGACCACGCAGGGAGCCACGCGCGCACTCTGCTACCGGGCGGCGCTCGCCACAGCAGGAACAGTTCCAACAGGCCGCGGCTCACCCAGGTAAGGTTGACTTCGCCGACACCTCCAGATCCCACCTAGTTCACGGAATCGCACGACGTTACTCCTTGCTCGTGGTTATATGCGACACCCTCACAATGTGTTGCGGTGTTCACGGTAAAGTGAGCACTTTTAAGGCCCTAGTTACTTTTTTCCTATTAGCCATTTTTTTTAATCCTTCCGCCACTTTTTCAAATAAATATTGCCATGTTAGTAATAAACATAGTTATTATTTCACCGGACTTGAAAGTTAACGTTTAAGGCTACATACAATAAAATTTATTTATTCACTATTATTCCAAATGGGAGGGCTTTGAAAAGTGCTCACTTTACCGTGCATAGCCTGTTAGGGTGGTATAAACACAGTAGCCATCTAGCGTACACTATTGGGCCTAATAGCACGGAGTGAAGTGTAAAAACGTGTTAGGTGCCCTTATAGGAGGACACCTGGTATATCTGGATAACATTACATCTGGCGGAATAATACGTAATCAGCAGAAAAGTAGATCCTAAGCAGGACATCTGGGAGTGCTGAATTAAACGCGAACGGTCTATACAGGGTGTATCATCGCAGAACCACATCGCCTCTTCACGAAGCTCACATTGCACTGCTACTTCGTCTCTTATATCATATATATTATTAGGAGAAAGTAATATGTTTGTTCAGTGTTTCACTTGAAATGCATTATGTTATATCAGAAAATCTTTATCTGTTTCTTGTCTTCTTGCGTACTTATCTATCACAAGTTTAACTTTTCTTTAACTGTAAATTTTGTCTCATTTATATTCTATACATGTAATATGCACACGCGAGTAATGCATTATCTGCTACAGTCTTCGGTTCACTTAGGCCTCGGCGCTCCGGCTTATTTGGACAATGATTTTCAAGTAGATATGANTATCTGCTACAGTCTTCGGTTCACTTAGGCCTCGGCGCTCCGGCTTATTTGGACAATGATTTTCAAGTAGATATGAGTCAGGAACTGCAGTAATGTGGTTTCTTTCGGGACACTCCCACTTCTTCCCCCACTTTCATTCAACTATACCACCTACCTCATTTCATCTCAATGATTATGCAGGTCATAAATTACACGTCTGCCCCTCGGTAAAGCAGATGACTTCACTTGGGGCCAGGTTTTATCGTCCCACCCATGTTGACGCTAACATAATTCTTATGACGCCTGGTTTACTTTCAGCTGGACACTTTCTGACCCCTAAATTCAAAGGGAAAAGTTAGTTTTATTGGACAGGAGCATAAATTAGGTTGCAGTAATACTGTATCTCGTGAATTTGTGCAATAAGGTTGCGTAGACCTTTCAAGCTAATGAGCTGTTTACCCAACATAGTTTAGCTGCACCTTCGTAAGAACTGATCTGGAATTCTACATCAATGTTTGAATATGAGAGCGTTTTAAGCACAATTTCAAAACATGGCTCGGGAAGAAAATTTCGTAGAAACTTATTGCCTTCTCGCCTTTAATGTTAAAGATCGTGTCTGTTGGGTAAAACGTTTAGGGCCTACTAATTACACGATAACAGTTTGCTGTGTATGTATCTCAATAAACTGTCGCATGTGGATATTCTTTGCCAAGGTCGGTAGCCACTTTATTTCAGTGGTAAGCCACTGGACTAGCTTTCGGGTGACCCGGGTTCTAATCCCGGTCTGGCCATCGTGATGTCGCTTTTCCATGGATTTCCGAAATCACTCCAGGCAAATGCTTGGGCGGTTCTTTCCTACAGGCCATGGCTAGTTCCTTCCCCACTCCTACTTCTCCAAGCAACTTGCTCTGTCTTTAATGACCTCGCTGTCGAGACATTAAGCCATTCCTAACTACCTCTTTAATTTACGTGGTATTCAGCTGTTCTCACAATAGCGGGGATGTGTTATAATTGAGTTAGTGAAGAGATATGGACGACTCTTAACATCGAGTCTTGAAAGCTGACGAAGGTGAAGCGAGGTGAGAATGGAGCAGCGCCGGAACGAAGGGCGGGGAAAACGGGATATCCCCGAGAAAACCCGCTGATTTGTGGCATCATACGGCACTATTCTCACGTGCAAAAATCCGGGAGTGACCTCGCGGGGATTCGAACCCGGTTTGCCTTGGTGGGAGGTGATTAGTCTAACCACTAAACCACCGTGTTCCCTATTATATTGATAATTTCGTTATTTTTTAATTTGCGTTTTTGGGTTTTATTTTGTATGCAGTTGGCAGTTGCGTGGTCAGCGATCGCAACGACGTATACATATGAAGTGTAGCTGTAAAATATATCTACAGGAAAAGTAATAATTATCAGTATGTCTTGTAGTATGGATGCAGTAGTTACGTCAATTTTCATTCTAAGTCATATAAAAGATTTAACATTCTGATAATAAATAACTAAACTAAACAAAAAGAAAAATAAACCTCAACCATCCCACCCTATATCGATAATATTGAATTCCAATGGCGATTTGGTAATTTCGAATTTTCGTAAGTGCCCAAAACATTAAAAAAAACGAATTACGAAATGCATTATTATTTTTGTATACAAAAATCGGGTCACGTGATAATTTATGTTAACAAAAGTTGCCCATTAGAACATGGCCAGGGTCAACCACGTTTCGGACCACCAAACCACTTTTAAAAAAAAAGAAACTCAGTGGTGGAAACGTCAGATGCATTAATGGAAACTACGCTACCATTTACACCACAGAAGCGGACAATTTACCTTAAGTTTATTCGTGGTTACTTCCAACTTTTGTAATGCCCTGCTTAAGTTCTGCTTTCAGGATTTTTCTCCGCCTCGTACAAACAAAGCTCAACTAAGTCTATAAAATTACACCAAATGGACAACGCACCGCATTCGTGCTCACACAGTTTAATAATATTTCTCATGAGAACTGTTTCTTACAAGGCATTACCAATACACCTATAGTCTACCTGTTTTATTTATATTAATAATAAATGAAATATTACAGTGTGTAAATAAAATATAAATAAAAGTTTAGTTTAACCAAAAATAATATACGTTTATGCCAACAGAACTATAGAACGCTACTGATACAAGACATTTTGGAAACAACCGAACACTTCACAGATGGGGTGATTTTTTTCAAAGGTTTGATTCAAAAGTTTGAAGATAAAGCGAATAGACTGCAGCAATAAATCAACCTATTCAGACCAAGAGTGCACTATTGTGTACATAAAGCATTTGAAGGTTATTTTTAGTCTGTACAGCACACAGTTGTGGTGGTTGACAGTTCCATTAAATTTAAAGGTTGCCTAATTGGACCAAACAGTTTGACACGCCTATCGGGGTCGTTTTCACTCACTGCGTGAAGTAACGTGGGAATATAAGGTCTCCATCTTACGTGCTTCAAAACGCGATGGGCACTTGATTTACCGACACCTGACTCACGCGCAGCTTGCCGTGGGGGGGTGTGTCCATATGCGCAACACAGCCCCCGCACATCTTTCGTCCGTTGTTCTTTTCCTGCCGCGCCGTCCTTTCTTCGCATCACACACAGTTCCGTCCCTTTTTAACTTGCCACGTAGTAGTGTCATTGTTACAAGTGACGGTGGCGCTGTATCGAGTTCTGCCCTCCATCGTCTCTGCATCTCAGTCAAGTCCTCACATTTCAAATAACACTTTAAAATCTACTTACGTTGGTCTAAAAATAACCTTGTCCCCTCTGCCATTTCCTTTAAAATTGTAGTGCTGCCGTTGGTGGCTGCAAACGGAACTGACAACAGCAGAATGGCTGCATGCGTTCGCACGCACATGACGTCTTTATATAGTCAAGTACACGCAGTCCTTAATAATATATCTGTTTTATTAACATTCAGAGCGTGTATGCATTAATTTAGGATTTCCGATATATAACACGGCAGTGTTTTTATTCAGAACCTTACAAAAAACATTTAAAATAAAAATGGACTTCAGAGATTAACATCAGCTGTGGCAATTTTGCACCTGGTAGAAGATCAATTTCCAGCATGAGAAATAGTTGTAACTTGAAATAGAAAATTTTTTTGCTGTGGCGATATTGCTTAACGTGTGCGATACATACAAAGAAATACTGATGAGACAACCTTCCTCTAGTATTATCAACGACGACGTTACACAATGGTGGTCCGTAGTCGTCTTTAAACTCGATAAATATAAATTCTCCTGGGAGAACAGTTTGTTTTGTGTATTGATTTGTCGCGGGTACGGGCTTAACTGCTACTTTATTATTTATTTATCAAATTCGCGGGTATTTATGTAATGTAACAGACGTTATTTATTTGAATGATTTTAATATCATAAATATTTATTTAGCCGCATATTTACCTTTCTCGCAGTTACATTGTTTTGCTTTTTAATTTCGACTTATTATTTTTACGTAGCTTCCATAACAAAATACACTGGCTCTGCTTTTGATACGCTGGGTGGCAGAGGAGATATTTTTATTTTTCCCTACCAGACCAGACCAGACTACGCTGAACGTCAACCACTACGTAATTATTGACGTAATGTATTTGTTCATTAAACTGAGTCCTACTATATTTGGATGGTTCCCATACTGGAGTTCATAAAACCTTACAGAAATCACGGATAAAAGTTCTGTCACAAGAAGTTTTTTTAAAATCTATAGTAATATTGAACAATTTTTATTGTATGTTTATGTGTTTTTAGTATAGATAAAATAATTTTATAGTTTCATGTTTGTTTCCCATTGAGGTGAATTACTTGTGGTTAGGTGTAAGAGAAGAGGAAAACCTTAACTTCACCACCAATAAAAAAAATAATAAATAATAATAATAATAAATAGGAAACGCAAGAACATAAGTCTGCAAAAATCTGTTTGTTTGTGGAAGGTTGTTTTGCCTCGTCAGTTATAAACTGGTCCCTAAATTAATAGGCCTAACTGAACGGACATGCAAAGAAATTATTGTAATAATTTCAAGTCTGGGCCCAGTAGGAAATACTTAGAGAAACCAAAAGACAAGCAAGAATAAAACGCCGTAAGTAAGATACTTATAAAAATTGCAGGCCAGAACACAAGCACCTATAGAAAACCAGATTAGTAATGATTTTGAGTAGCGTACGCCCAATTCTAGTTTAGTGACAAGTGTCTCATTGAAACACTGTATTACGAAATTTTCACGAGAAAACGTCTGAGTGAGTTTTAAACCACCTTAGACATTAACTTCTTTTGTATTTTTGGCAGTTTTTAATGTTTAAAGTTTGGAAATTAAAATACGTGAACGACACAACTACAGCCCACTTGATTGTAAGTCAAAAGTAATTTTATTCATACCAACCATTTCAACTCAAATAAAAAAAAAACTTACATATTACAAGAATACATTTATTTAATGTCAAAGTTAATAATAAATGTTAATTTAATGTTATTTAATGTAGTTAGTTAAATGCATGCACTGCACTAAGATTCCATACTAGAATGAAACTTAAAATCCCTAATAATGTTTGGAATCCTGTTTTTAGTATTCAATAAATATATTTGTTTTAATTAAATTTATTATTTTTGTGTGGTTTCGAGTTTTTTTGGGTATAATTGCTTAAATGACGAAAGTATTTCACTGACTCGCAGTCAGCGGGGGTTGTTCGCGTATGCTAAGTTACGTTATCTACGACACCATCAGCACAACGCCATTACAATAATAATCCACTAATTATCAAGCTGCACAGTCACATCAGTGAAAGTCCGCTGTAAGGTTCAGCCCCTATAAGCATTATTTTTGTAATAATGATAGGTATTATAACAACTTAAAAATCTTTGCTTATTTTCTCTTCATAGTCCACTGCACACCGAAAGTAAGTAAATAAACATCGGCGAAGAACTGTATAACAGACATCTCGAAATCTTGTGTGCGTGGCAATAGCCAGACGAGGCGTTACCTTATTTATAAAAGAAAAAAACATCGTTTAGTAACATTTTAACATGATTTTTATAAATATACAAAACATTATCGATATAGCTAATGAGCTTACATTCCTCTAGATCAGTGTTTCTTAACCTGGGGCCCGCGGACCCCTGGGGGTCCTCGAGTTTATGTACGGGGGTCCGCAGTCTCATCTCTGGACCATTTGACAATAATAAATAAATGCCACCAAAAGTCTCGTAATCGCTACGCTTACTTAGCACGACGAACGTGCGCCAGCGGGCGCAGGGGGTCCTTGAAAATTGTGCTGGATGTCCTAGGGGTCCGTGGCTGAAAAAGGTAAGGAAACGCTGCTCTAGATAAATGCCAGACGTTCTCAAAAGCTCATATGGTAGGTAGACCTTGAGTTTAGTTGACAACTATATCCTTAGAGATGGAACCAGAAACATGCGTAACAGTAGTGAGACAATTACAAGTACACACGAGCCTTACCCGAGTGTCTGCACCAGAAACCCTCGTTCTGTAAGCTAACGTTAACTGCATTACGACGCTAGGATTTGGAGCGTAAACTTCGGATGTGATCAGTTTAATGTTTTGGTAGATATTTTCATAGCTGTGATTTTAAAAATGTATATGTGAGGAGTAATTTATATCATGTAATTTTATGGCCGACCGTGCCACAACTTGTGTGAATAATTTAGTGGAAATCGGTTGATTTGTTTTAAAGTTGGGGCGTAAAAACTTTATTTTTTCATTTGACGCTACGATTCAGTGAGGCCTAAATGAGGCTATGTACACGTTCCTTCTAATAGATACTGTCAGAATACAAAGTGTGGCTGAATTTGGTTATATTGTTTCATATGTAAAATGTATAGCAATAACCTAAATTATTTATATTGCCGCAGTTCAAAAAATGCCTAACAAGAAATAAAACTCAATTTTATTCACAGGTGTTTTTTTATTCAATTAATTTATTACAGTCACTCATGCCCTCAAAAATATTTACAATATTCTTTGATATATCTGCATCTCAATATATACAACTTTTATGCATATTTTATGCATCTCGCTATTCACACTCGTGTTGTCCTTGTGCGATATTGTCGTGACATTTATTACACCGAAGTCTCAAGAGACCTGCTTGCAGCAAACCTGGTAGCGAGTTACTGATGAGAAATGCACTTCACCTTTACAGGTCTTTGCATGTCGAAGTAAATGGTCGCTACGGCTCAACTGCTTACCGCACCTGTCTCACAAATATGACATATGAAAGGGATTTTGGCACAATTAAAGCGTTCATGTCGCCGTACATTGCGGCCGAAAGCAAACGTTTTATCACAAAAGTGACACTGATGACGACGTAGTGGTTCATGCAGAGACTCGGACGGACCTGTTGGAGATGGAGGTGCTGGAGCTAAAGAAGCAGGTTACACTGGCAAAGGTGTTCTAGGTACCTCAGCCGAAAAGTTCGATGTCTCCATTGAAGAATTCGTAGGCGTCAAGGCTGAATAAGTCGATGGTGCTGTACCATATGTAGATGACCGTGCTGTACCATATGTAGATGACCGTGCTGCACTGGTGACAGTAGATGCTGGTAGTGATGTAGGTGTCACAGCTGAAGATGTCGATGGCACCATACCACTCTGAAACGATGGTACTGCACTGGTGGCAGTAGATACTGCTCAGGTAAGAATTCGATGGCGCTGTTAAAACAGGAGACATCTCACTCGAAGAAGAAATCGATGGCGAGAAACCGTTGGCTGGCAATATCCACTCCACTTGAACGTAACTGGCCATAGATTACCTGGCGTAGAAGCTAGCCGAGACGATCCACCTTTCCCATTAGCCGTTGTCAAACTAAGCATCTCAGCTGGCCCCCTCCCCCCCAAAAATTGCTTATAATATACGCTTATGCAAGCCCTATGACGTCATATTGGCTTTGAAATAATCGTATTATATCATTAATACATTGTTCGAACATTGACCAGCCAATCACCGAGTTGCCACGTGATTGCAGCTGGCCAATCGTAAGCAGGTATTGAGACCTCACATGCGGGCAGGTAGGAAGGCTTTAGATGCTTATCATTATTATATAAACGAACCACACAAACAGACCAGTCCGTCGGACCCTGTAGAAACTGCCCCAGTCGAAGACATTTACTCGCAAGCACGACCCGGCGAAGAGGAAGCCAACCCGGAACACAAGTGCCCGATGTGTACAAACCTTGATGAAGTTTCGGATAAATTTGTCAAAAGTTAAAAAAATACATATATGTGTGTGCATGTGCGAACTTAATATTTTATAACCAAAAATCGTATGAAATGTATTGCAATATGCATGTATTTAGCGTTTTCAAAAATATTTTACCACTAAGCAGATTTCACTCTCGTACAGCGACGATGAGAAAACCAAAGTTTCCACTTTTTTTTTACCGCCGTGTCCATCGAAGCACCTCGACCGCACTACTCAACATGCGTACCGTCAGCAATCGTTCCAGACGCATGGTCTAAGGAGGGATGCAGGGCATATTACATACGAGGAAATTCCGGCAGTGTTGGACTCCGTCATAATTCTATGTTATCCAGTATATGTGCTTGGAAGTCGATTTTGTACGGTATGCACAGGATAGAAATTATCGACGCCCGAAATCAGTGATATGAATTAGTTACTAAACAAAGCCGGCATCACCAGTCATTCACCGCCGTTCAACCTCGTCGAGACGTATAGGGAAAGACTTCACAAATATGAAAAAATTAGAGCATATTGCAGCCAGTGCATTACCGGTCATTTAAGGTCATGGGCATGGGGTCAAGGTCATGGGTCAAAGCTGAACTGCGGGGGAAAATTCGACCCCCGCCGCCAGTAGCCACAGCTGTGATGTGGAAAATAATTTGACCCCCACCACTACTAACCCGGAATGAGGTGCGGAGAAAAATTCAACCAGCGCCGTCAACGTCCAGAGCTGAGGTGTGGAGACAAATTTGACCCGCGCCGCCAGTAGCAGCAGTAACAAGCGATCAGACGTGACGCAGCGGCAGTAACAAGCGATCAGACGTGACGCGCTCGTAACGATCATCAAGCGGGCGAGTAAAGAGATCGTGAAAAGAAAAGAGAGGAGGGGGGATCCGCGACTTCCCCACTACAGTGGGGTCGCTATTAGAAAGTTCAGCCACTTGAAAGTTTTAAGGTTGGTTGGTCAGCGACGTCGTTTTCTTTACTAACAACTCGTGACAAACAAGACAGCAGACAGGGAGGGAGGGTTATTACAATTTAAGATGAGATCCGTCACGATGCGAGGTGGAACTTGTCTCATAGTTTCACCACATTTATCGCTCGTATATAAATAATAAACACCTAGAAATGTAACATTTTATTATAATTTATTTTAAAGACGTTAGAGTTTATTATTTTTAATAATTAACGGTGTGTGATAGCGCGAAAATACATAGAAATTATTTCGGAACTGATCTGATTAAGTAAGAAGTGCTCCAAATCGTCAGATTTGTACTACAGATCAGTTAGGACCACTCTAATTAAATCACTTAAAATCCTAAACGTTTACAGCAGTAACAGCACTTCACCACTGATACTCACAAAACTCATGGATTACTCTGTTCTGAAGCATTCATTCTTATTCACTCATATGGCAGTTGGCAGCTTCAAAATAGTGGCATGTTCAGTAATTAAATTATTTCGCTGACTGCAAATATATGCATAAAATTCGAGAAAATGTCTACCAAAAATGATTAATACCTGGAAAGCAACGTTCTGTGAAATGTTAATTATACTCTGTTTGCGTTTAATTAGCACTTTTGAAACTGTTATTACGATCTTCTTTCACTAAATTTTGTATCCTTTCCCCATACGTAAAATTAACATTGCTGTAGAGCCTGATCATGCGTCATTCAAGTGTAACTGTGAAATTACCAGCAACGTAAATCTGTAATTAACATACCACATAATATTCTCACGTGCGCAAAAATTACTGAAAATAATATTCGATCCAGTGTCCACAAATTAACAACGCTATACTCTAAATACGACGTGAAGACATGGACATTATTTTCCTACATCGCTACACACTTAACTGCCGACCTCCCGTTGCGTAGTCGGTTGGTGCGCCGCCGGTCTGGAGTACGGGAGTATCTGGGTTCGAATCCCAGGTAGGGAATGGGTGTTAGCTTAAGTAAGGTCATAAGATAGTTTGTAAGCCGTCCCCTCATAAGCCTTCAGGCATAAAAGTGAGGAGACGTTAATAAGCCCTACGATACAATTCACACTTAACTGGGAGCTTGCCAGTGTGTTCTTTAAAATGCAAATAGGGGCAGGGACAATTTCCAAAATGTGAAATTAACCGTATACAAGTTATAATGTACTTTTAAATAGCTTCCCATGTAGTTAGATAATCTTTAATATAAGCCTTTACGTCACATGGTTATGGGCAGAAATGACGATGAGACTTCTTGATAATAAAGGCTCTGAAGCACTAGACTACCCTGCGATCGTCTATTGAATCATGCTTAGGGCTGGGAGCGAGCCTTTTCCCTTCCAGTTTATTTTCCTGCCACACGAGCTGATGACTTCTTAGCAATCAAGGTAACCGAGAGCCTTAATTGTTAATAAAGGCTGTTCACGGTAAACTGAGCGCTTTTGAAATCCCTGCTTAAGATCTACTTGTTTGCACGTTGTGTATTCTTCCACCTTATGTAAAATTAACACTCCCACGGGCCTCGTCACTTTATTCATGCGTCGGTCAAGTGAAGCTGTGAAATTATTAGAAAAGTAAATAATTTACAGCTCTGCTCATGTTTACACTGTTATGCATTAAAAAAAATATATAAAGCGAAAGAAATAATTTAAGTTATCAAAAATGGTTGCCCAACACTTTTAATTCAACGTTAAGATATGGAACTACTTTCCCTCCACCGTTACCAAATGTACTGGGCGCATGTCACGCAGTGCGTCCGTTAAAATATATGCAGGTAGAAGAAGTGACTCTTTTATAAGGTTGATTTCAAAATTGCTCACTTTATCGTGAACAACCTTTAATAATGAGGGCGTGACTGTCGGCGACACTGCCGTGGTTTTTACGTTTGCATCATGGGAATTAAACGAAAGTAACAAAACGGATGCGTGGTTTTTTGTGTCCTGAATCGACAGACCCAAACGAGATCTTTAGTTTTCCACCAAAATCAGCATGCCAGCACATCGGAATCGCGAGATATGTAGCCCGGAAAATTTCCACCCGCACCCAAAATTGCCGCCAGTAGCCGCGGGCCCCCTCCCGCACCACGCGCGTGCG